>AYEL01058988.1:0-110639 GCA_000484575.1 Olivierus martensii | reverse complement strand
AAAATTAACGGTAATTTGTTAATTGACATCATAAAAGGAGCTTTGTTAGTAAGACTGGTCTGTGCTTAAAACTTGCACTAATCGAATATTTTCTCGCACTAACCGAAAAACGGTATCAATTTTATTAGTTGCACTAATCGAATTCACACTATTTGAAGTCGCACTAATCGAGGCCTACCTGTATTAATCCAAAGGTTGCCCTTATGAGGATCCTCACTTTCAGGGAAATAGTTATTAAAGTTTTCAACTAATGCCCTTAAATGTTCACTAACTATTTTGAATATTACTTTCTGTTTGAGATCAGCTGTAGTTAAAAATTCACTCAAAATTGGGAACATTTTTACATCTTTCTTATGTAGAAATGTATCTTTTTGAATGCATCCATTTTATTTCTCACTGTAAAGATATTTGTACAAGATCCCTGAAGTGAAATGTTAAGGTTATTAAGAAGATTAAATATGTCTGCCATATATGCAAGTTTAGCCATTCATTCTTCATTTAACAAAGATTCTATTAAATTTGATTTTTGGGCGCATTAAAATTTCATTACCTCTTTTCTTAATTCAAGAAGGCATGCAAGAACTCTTCCTCTTGATAACCCCTTTACTTCTGCATGGAGAACAATAAGTTGGTGGTTTAGTCCATACTCACACAATATTGTGAACAGCCTGGAATTCATAACTCAACTACGAATTTCATTAGCAATCTTTACTGCATCATTCATCACTGTGTTCAGTTCAGCAGAAAGCTTCTTTACAGTTAAATGCTCTCGATGTAGTGAGTTGACAATATTTCTAGGTGCGTAACTTCCTTTATTTCTGCAACTACTCCAGAGCGATGTCCAATCATGCTCGCAGCACTGTCTGTACACACTTCCATGCATTTCTTCCAGTCTAATTCTATCTGAGAACTAATATTTCTTCCAGTAAGTCAAGACAACAAAGAAGTTCTTTCCGTAAGATTTCCTCTTCACTATATCTCACAAAGCAAAGAAGGATAGCATAATTACTCATATCAGTAGACTCGTCAAGCTGAATTGCAAAATATCTAGATTTCTTTATCCCTTCTACAACTTGAATTTTGATATCTGTTGCCATATCAATAATTTTTCTTTGAATGGTTTTATCCGACATGGGTATAGCTTCCAGTTTTATAATGGATTGAAGTCCCAAAATTTCTCGTACGACATTTAAGATGCAAGGTTTTACTAACTCCTCACCAATCGTAAATGGCTTTTTAGTTTTAGCTATACGAAGAGCCACTAAGTACGACACTCGAAGTAATGACTTGTTGCTAGTCACCATCGTTTTCATTACACTTTTTTGTGTTTTAATTTGATTACATAATCTTTCAAAAAAGTCTATGGGTTTATCAATAAAATCTTCAAATTTAAATGACGAGCAAGTTTGGATGGTTTCATGGCGTCATTTGACAAAATTTCGGAGCACACTACACATAAAGATCATAATGATAGTTCACTGCCTGGTGCTAAAATAAAACCAAACCTATACTCCTAATTGTAATGTCTGACAAAGTTTCCTTTTGACTTTTTAGGTGGTATTGCATATTCCAAAAGATTGACATACGACTTTTTCTTTGGTGGTTCTGAATTTGAAGCACTAGTACTTGGCACATTTTCAGAAGCATCACTATTTTGCTCTTGATTATTGCCTTTATTTAAAAAGCTTAGAAGGCTTTGCTGTTTGCATTTCTTCTTTTCCATTTTATAGGAGTTTCAAGTTTTACGAAAAAAAACAATGTTAAGCAAAAACAAATACACGCCTACTCAATAATATAGGAGTACTGTCATCGACAAATCTGACAGTGTTGCCACCTCATGAATACTCGTAAAACCAGAGGAGGAGGATTTCTGTATTTCGATAGAAATTGCCGTACATCAATTATTTGGTCCAAACAACATCGCTTTTCTTCATTACATAGATTCAAAAGTATAATTTTTTGTCATTTAAATGCTTAAAAGATTGAAAAGTGTTTTCCAAAAAACTGACATTGAATATAGCCACTGCTAATTTGTAATTTACTTAATTTCTCACAGACCAGCAGAAAATTTTCACAGACCGGCACCGGTCCACGGACCACCAGTTAAAAAACACTGTTCTAAACAAATACAATTCAAAATACAAATATTTTCTTGCAGTTATTAACCTTATTAGTAGAGCAGCTATTTTTGATGTTTAAGAAAGTATAATTTATATTAAAAAACCATAATATATCCTTGAAAAGAAAAGAAATTGGTAACCTAATCCATTTCAATCTGGGTAATATTGTAAATATCCATTAACAACATTACCCAGATTGAAATTGATTAGGTTAACATTATCCAGATTGAAATCGAAAACTTGCAATTTAGAATACAAAGAAGCCCATATAAATTAAAATCCACACATAGAAAAGCTTACATTAAAAAATTAAACTGTATTTTAAGTAAGCAAGTAAAGGAAAAGAAACCATATTAACTACAAGCATACAAAGTAGTCAGAGATATAACAATATCCTTACTTATTGATAGGATCTTAAATAAGAGTCTGAATATGCTTGTAAAGGAAGAAACTATATGGCAGGAACTAGCCATCCAAATGGAATCATTTTTAAATAAATGCAATAATACAGAAACAGAACATTTAACATGAAAAACATGAACTTAAACAAAATTAAATTACAATGTAATAATAATGATTAAGTAATTTAGAGAGATGCCAAGAAATATGTGTTTGGTAAGAGAGAATAATCTCACTTGCACTAAAGATGATAAATTGAAATTGATGGCTATTATGAAAAGTGAGGAGTATACAGAACATCTAGAACAATTCATAAATGACACACAATATGACATACTGCAGGAGGACCAACTGAAAGATTCCAAGAAGATAAGAAGCTGCTGAAGAACAACACAACACTACCCAGTTTCCTAAAATTTTCAGTTATAAAGACAGCTGTTTGTCCAATATTATTTGGTTTCATAAGACTTCATAAGAATTCAATAACACTTAACCAGTAGTAGAAAAAAGATCATTCCCAATGCTTGTAATTGAGAAAAACTTTTGAGGAAGTTAACTCTGACCTGTCCTATTTTATTTTATTATGCACTTTTATTATTTATTGTTATTTTCATATTATTATCTAACGTATTATATTTTAGTTTAAGAATTGACTTACTTTCACATTCCCCGTCATAGTAGTTAACTATCATGTGTTACGGAATCAAAAACCGTCCTCCGGAAGAGCTCTCCCGGGTAATGACGTCATCATCTAATCTAAATACATTTACCACTGATCTGATATGAGAATATAATAATGATCTCATATTGATGCTTTGTTCGTATATAATTAAATTGCAAAGAGGATGACATGAATTGATAACTCCATAAGCAAATAAATTTAAACTTGTTATGTGTATTTATGTAAATGAAGCAACATGGGACTGTACGTCATTTGATATAAAAGCCAACGCAACCAACGATTCAGAGAGGTGTTGTATCAACGTAAGGTTGGCTAAGTGATATTGGAATTCTTGTAAAGGTCTATGATTGTTTGAAGTTTGTATTGGTGGTGGCGGTAGTAGATTTAATTAATAGTTAAGGTTATATTTCTTGTGAATAGTTGATATGGAGGTAGTAGAATTTAAGTATTATTTAAGGTTTATTTCTTGTTATTTCAGTAGAATTAATTAGTATTTAAAGTTTATTTCTTGTGAATAGTTGATTGTTGAGATTTTGAATTATTAAACAAGCTTTGTTGACTAATTGCTTGTTGCTTTATTATCATTTCAATAAAGCATTTAAAAACACTTTTGTAAATGTTTTTTGAGTCTAATAAATTTATATTTTTCATTATTTAACTTGTTTGAGAATTTATTCAATTCGTTAGTATAAGTTTCTAACAGCATTTTTGTCGTTCTAGATCTAACACTTTTTACTTATAGTTGTAAGTTTCTGGTTTGGTTTTACCGATTAAACGGCAATTGTTGTTAGATTATTTTGAAGTTAATTATTTTTAAGTTAGAGTTTAGAAGAAGACCTCAGCTCAGGCCGAACTCTGGATTGCAGAGTCGTTAGAACCGTTAGGTTTAAGTTATAATTATTATTATTTGGTATTCGTTAAAATTCGCAACTTTGCAAACTTGTGAAATGGTGCATAGAGAGAATAAAACCATATATTTGGGAGTTAAAATCTTCAACTGGATTTATAGATGCATACTTTGAGATAGGACCATTACCAGGTGAAAACATTGGAGAATATGACTTTATATAACTTTATCTGAGTGTAGCCATTGAATCAGCCTGCATTGAACTTTATAGACTACTTTTAGCTAATTTGCCAGAGAAAGAAACAGATCCTAGTGCACTTAGGGATTTATGTTACATGCTGACACACTGGTCATATTTTATTTTTAATAAAAAATACTACTTACAGAATAAAGGTGTTCCTATAGGAAGCCCTTTGTTGGAATCTTAGTGGAGTTAGTAATTAGATGGAAAGTAAAAGATGATATAAAAGACATTGAGAAAGAAGTTAGATTAAATAAACATTATATAGATGACATTATCATCATTAAAGATGGCCTGTTAGTTGAGTTACACATAGAGCAAAGGTTAAATAACAAGAATTTAAAATTAAATCTAAAGAAAGAAAGAAGATCGACAGAACAAATTTCATATTTAGTTATAGTTATTAAGATTGTACAAGAGGATTATAAGACAGAAGTCTATAGAAAAGATAATTACATTCCATTATTCATTGGCAGCTCTTTCATAAAATCTAGCTAGTATAAATTGGCTAATCTAGCTCTAAAATATCTTTTAGAGTACTTATAAGGAAAATAGAAATATATTGTAAGCAATGAACAAATTAAACAAAAAGAAATAGAATAGAACAAACAGAAAGAAAAGATTTTTCACATAAAATTATTCTGAAATTAAAAAACAGAAATATAGAAGCCTGAACAAGAAATCAAATAAACTTAACCAAACACAACAAAAAATATATTACAGAGTAATAGATATACATACATCACTATTACATTTAAAGAAAGACATAGAAAAGAAAGCAGGGAATGCAACCTGGCATTTAACTGAAGAAACACCTTATTCAACATCATCAGAAATGATTAAGACCCAATAGATCAAGGCAAGAAACCAGAGGTCTATATGGTTCTATTCAGAGCCAGCCCAAGGCACAATAGAAGTGATGCACAGCATCAGGGTGCCATCATTTAGGGTGCCTTACAAGGAAATTAGCCACTATTGTCTTTAAAAAAATATAGGGGGCATTATAAAAGAACTTTGCAGTAGGGTGTTGACTATCCTAGGGCAGCTCTAGTTCTATTAAAAAATAATGATTCAAAAATGGAAGAGAAATATGTAGAATACACATCTAGAGCATTTGTCATAAGACTGAAGGAACATGCTAACAATATTAATTTAAACACACAAAAAATAGCTTTATCACAAAGAATGAACATATGATATGGAAGCCAAATGGCAGGAAGCAAAAATAGTAAAAGTAATAGAAAATCCCAAGAAAAGTAGAATTATGGAGAATTTGATAATATGTAAAGAAAAAGGTTCAAATATTATAAATAGACTAGATCTCTCTATGGTAGTATGGCATGCAGATGATATAACTAACGTGAAAGAAATATACTATAGTTTCCGACTGCCTACATTTATTATTTTATATAGCATAGATTAATATTATAGCATTAAAAACTATTAACATAGTAATTTATGTATATTTTCCTTATGGTTTCCAATTAATTCTGTATTTGTTTATTTTAATTTTGACATCATTCACAGATTTTTGTGATACATATTAGTCATTTAAATTATTATATATCATTGCACGAGAATATTCATATTTTGAATTGTATTCATTTAGAACATAAAAGTATTCTCACTGTTTTAATATTTTGTAAAACTAGAGTTTAAGTGATTTGTAATTGAAGAGAGCCTGCTTAAAGGACCAAAAGTACTTTTATTTTTAAGTTATTAAAATTTTTGTTTGAATATAATATCTTATTAGTGCTATGTTTGTATTTTACAATAGTGAATTTTTAGCAGAGGATTTGCATTTATAATATTTGATAAAGAAATGGAATGTAATTTACAGAACATTTCTACTGGACTACTGTATTCGTAATCCAATAGTAGATTCCATTTTTATTTTCATAAAGCAAATCCTGCTTTACAAAGATTTGCTTTATGCAATTTCACTTTTACAAAAGACCTATATTAGTATCTGTTTTTGTTAACTGAAAGAAATGGAAGAGAGTTTTCACTTTTATGAAAAAAAGGCAAAATGAGAAAATAGTGTTCAGCATTTGTTCTTCAGTGAGTCATTATAATGACAACATGCACTCTGAAGTAGTGACTGGTGGGTGCCATCAAGCTCCTTCCCCAGGAATTACACTCAGCATCCAAGCCATCATAACTTTGAACTGTCTGTGAGCATCTGTAATTATTCTTGAATTCTTAAATAAAAAAATCTATTTTTAATTATTTCAAATTGCTAGCAATTATCATTAATAATATAATCATTTATTGTTTTTGTTTAATAGTTGTTGAAAATTTTGTTTCTTTTCTAAACAATTTGTCTTTTATTGTCATATAATTTAAAATAAATGTTACAGAATCTATCAATCAAAATTTATTATAGAAATTAAATTAGAATTTAATATTATTTATATTTCAAATTAATAGTGAAATTAGTTTTAAAATTTTTATATTAAGAAGAAGAATTTTGAATTGATCAGTTTTTAATATTTATAGCATCACCTCCAAAGTTTGTTTCTTTAGAACATATAATGAAAGCAGCTAATGGAGTTTCAAATATGGTTTTAGCTCATGAAATAGCAGTAAACAAAGATTTTGTATTAGAGAAAATGACACCAAATGAAGATAGGTGAGTAAAAATTTAATATATATATTGATTTCATAAGATTAAATAATCTAAGAATTAATAAAGTATGACAGAAATTATTAATTAATAATCTCATTAAACAAAATTATTTATTTTAATAAATAATTTTGTATTGACTGAATTGGCTATTTCAAATATAAGAAACTAGCATACCCGTGCCCGGCATTGCTTGGGCAGTTCATGGTGTTGTACTTAAGTTTCTCTTAAATTATAACCTTTTAGATGACCTTCAGGATTTTCTTCAACGTATTCTGAAAATCTTTCCGGGCAGTTCATGGTGTTGTACTCAAGTTTCTCTTTCTCTTAAATTATAGTCCCGTGCCTGGCGTTGCTCGGGCAGTTTCTCTTTCTCTTAAATTATAACCTGACCTTCAGGATTTTCTTCAATATATTCTGAAAATCTTTCCCGTATAGTTACATTTTTTATTTGAAATATGGATGATCGTCAGGATTTTCTTCAATGTATTCTGAAAATCTTTCCAGTATAGATAAGTTTTCTATTTGAAACATATTCTGAAAATCTTTCCTGTATAGATATGTTTTCTATTTGACACATTTGTTTTTTTCGAATGTTCACTTCTTCTTTATCTCCTTTCTCTATTAGAATTCTGTTGATTTGTTTGATCTTCTAATGTTTCATTTTCCCAAGTTAAATGCATTCGTTTAGCATCGGGAGTTAATTCACCTAAAGAGTTCTTTCTTTTTCGTGGCATTATGAAATTTATACTGTACGATTAACAAAAACGTTACCTTTTTCGTGGCATTACGAAATTTATACAACTGTACGATAAACAAAAACGTTATATTTAAAACACGTGAAACAACAGTTATAGTCTCGAACCAAGAATATCAAGAAATACGTGAATTAATCTCAAATACAAATTCTTCTTCATAATAAAAACTTACATGAAAAAATAAAATAATCAGTGATTGGAAAAAAGATGATAGATTAAATAATAAATCAGTAGTAGCATAAATAATTCGATAATTTTTTATAAAATTGTGTTGTTGTAAGTCAAATTGTTGCGTTGCTAATGACGGTTTGTTTCTCTTTGTTGCGTTGCTATGGCAACGATGGTTCGTTTCTCCACACGTGGTAACGATAATAACAATCTTAGGGTGAATTTCCTAATGCCCGTTATCTTGCCTTATAATTTAATTAGGCTGAATTTCCTAATGCCCCTTATCTTGCCTTATAATTGAACATGCATGCACAGGTATTTAGATTTTTATGTATAGATGATATATATATATATATATATAGATGCTGTGAATAACACATAGTCATAACCAAAGTTTAACATAAGTACCATGTGGTCACTAAGCCTAATCAAAATTTAAGTATATTAGGCTAAATAAAGTAATGTAAGCTATAATCAATAGAAAATTAGAAAAAAATTAAAAAAAACCTTAAAAACCTTTTAATATGAAATCTTAAGTTCAATAATTTAACGAAATAATATACAGCACAATACTCGATATCCGCCATTAAAAGCAGTCTCATTGGGCTATAATGGTCACGTGCAAGAATCACATGTCCATTATGATCCAATGAGACTGCTCAGTTACTAAGGACACGATCATAGTAATCTAATGATATCGGCCAGCTAACATGTCACGTGATCATTGTAACCCAATGAGGTTGATCAAATAGTGTTGATCTTTCATCTTTGATTGTTTTGAAGTAATTTAGCCAATTACAATTATAAAATCAATTTCTAATAATCAATACCTATCTGTTAAGGAATTTATGCAAAAAAATTTACAAACAAAAGTTGTTTCATAAAATCCATTCAGCTGTTCTTGCATTATAACCGAACATACGCTCTCAGGCATTTCAGATTTATAATGTATATAGATTATCTAATTTCAAAGGCAATAGGATAGGAAAAATTTTAAATATTTACTTTTAATAACATATATCACTTTATATACCAAAGATATATATAAATTTTCAATAAATATTTTTTACAGATATGGCATAGAAATATTATACATAGAAATTTTATATTTTATAAAATTTCTAGGATGTTCTTTGAATCTCATCCTTCAACATCTCATGGATATTTGCTAATCTATGTTAGCCATTGAAATAACTGTAGTTAAAGATATCTATTGTGACATCTTTCAGCAGTTGGAATGATTATTTAATAATACACAGTGACATTTATCAGTGAAGCAGTAATTCATAGCACAATAGGGGTCAGCATTACCTTGAATATAATGAAGGTCACTTGTGAGCATATGTAAAATATATTTAATTGACTATATAACATTTCTGTTAATCACAATAAAGTAAAATAAAATCAAGAACAATCACTGAAACAGTAGACAGTTTATATATTAACAAAAATATAAGATTCTGTAATATTTTCAACCAAAAATAGTCATCAGCAGTATAACTAGTTGGTTGTCTATTTTGGATTTTTCCAAAGTTAAATATTTATTATATTTATATTACAATAAAAGTAAAGTACAGCAATACATCTTGTTTTTTGCTATTATATTCTTTGCCATATTCCTGTATAGTAGTTAAGACTTACATGTTTATATAGAGAATTTTACTTGTTTTTAACTGTAGAATCCCATGCATTTATTTATTGTATGCAGTTCTGATACACTTATATATAAGGAAGATTGGGCTGATTGGTTAATCTGAAATAATTTGTTTAAACAATCAGAAAATAGTATCAATTTAATCATAGATGCTCTATCATTGGTTAAACTTGCTCAGTGATTTTATTTATGTTGTTATAATTTTTGAATTTATTATTTTCATATCTATAAGCAAATATAAATAGTCCTCAACTAACAACAGAATTTATATTTTTTAATCCCCAAATTATAAGTCAACATGGTTGTATATATATTGATTGGCCACTACATTATTTATTGCAGCATTGTAGTAAACTTATGAACATAAAAATATTACACACAAAATGTATGTTTCTGATATATCAGACCATTACAAATGAATTGTTATGTGAATGAATGAGACCATCACAAATGAATTGTTATGTATGAAGTTGACCAATTATCGGATTTACTGACTGTATTGTAGACATAAATATGAATGCTTGCAAGTCAAGAATTACTAATATTGAAGATTTCATAATTAGGCTAAATTTCTGATTATAGTAAATATAAGCTAATAACATATAGTTGAAAATGTTGAGTAATGATATTACTTTTATTTTATAAAAATATGGGCTACTATAGCAATATTATACTATAACAATATAGCAAAAATTATATAGATATATAGGTACAATATGTTAATGGGACTGGCTGGTATTCTGCTAAATTCTTGATGTTTTTAGTGACTGCAATTGTTAGCTTCTCTTTCAATATAAAGAATAATATAAACTTCTAGGTAAATAACTAAATATCACTATAATACTAAACATCATTAAAATATTTTATGTAAGCGATTTGGAATTCCAACTTTCTTTCATACATAGCAGAGCATTGTTAATTAAAAGTAATTAAAAATGCAATAAACAGTTTAATTCTGACAAGTAATATCCTCACAAGTAATACGGTTAAATTAATTTGCTTATTGATTTAGCAGAAATATCCTTTGGTTATGTTAACATTACGTCATGAACAAAGATCACCCCTTCCACTGTCAATGCATCTTTATGAATGTGAATTTTGAATAAACACAAAATATTAATGTTGAAAGTTAATTTGCATTCCTTTAGAAATAATAAACTTTCTTCCGCTTTATTATTTCTAAAGGAATGCAAATTAAATAATGTGTTTCCGATGTCCATTTTTAATATGTTGAAAGTTAAATAATAATTAAAATATAAATAAAATAGAAATGAAATGCTGGTAATACAGTTGGGAAATATTTAATTTTTCATAAATTAGAGTTAGGTAGGTGACATTTGAGGCCAGTTTGTTCAGTTCTGTCTTGCTTGTCAACTTAGTTGTTCAACTTGAGTTTACCAATAATGGTGGTCAGATTATCTTAGCCTGTAAGTGGGTGTCTTTATCATCTGACCTGAGAAGTTCAATAAGACATCAAAATCTTAACAGTGGTTAGTAAAAAATTGAGATGAATAGTCCTTCAATCCACACTGTAGAACATGGTTAATATGAAGATGTAATTCCAAAAAACAACACATAATAATAATAATAATAATAATAATAATACTAAAGATTACTATGATGATGTGGTGGCACAAAATGAGGACAGTTTGATGAAAGACATTTGACAAGCACTGGATGATGAGATGAAAATTCTGATGATGAAGGTGAAGAATTCTGTCAATGCTGACAATCAGATGGCTTATATACATGCAAGAATGTGCCCAGGGCATGATCCAGGGACTCAAATGATTTACACTTGATCCACTTATATTTTCAGTTAAACCACCATATTACATACTGTACTGTCAGTGACTTTTAAAGATCATCACAGACTGGTCAACACCCTTGATAGGATCAACCAGAAGATTGAAGAATGAGATTCAATGGTCTGGAACCAGATCACTCCTGAAAAGCTGGAGATGTGGGATTTGAAATTGAACCATATTTTCCAGAGTAATGTAGTAAGTTACTACATTACCACACATTCTCTAAGTGAAAGAAATCCAAAATCCTCTTTGGATTTCTTTCAGTTAGAGAAAACAAATACTAATGTAGGTCTTTCATAACAATGAAACAGTGCTAAATAACTTTTGTAAAGTGGAGGATACTTGTATATTGAATTTCAGAATTTTTAGATATTTACAGTTTTCAAGTTATATGGAATTTTTTTGGACAAATTAACTGCTTAAGTTGGGGATCTGCTATATTTGGATTTGATATATCCAACCTTTGTAAAATTAAAGTACTGAAAAGTTACCCTATATATCTGTTTCCATAACTTTTCACTTCCTAAATCCTTTTGAATAATGAAAGCCTCATAAATTTATGATAGATTTATTGATTTTGAATCTTTTTAGATAATTATAAATAAACAAAAATGTAATATGATAATATTTAAACAAGTTTTGCAAACTTTCAAAAATTTATTTCATTTCAAAATAAGCAAATTTTAGTAAACAATAAAACGGTTTTGAAATGTTTGCATAGATGTGGCTTTAGGTCAGGAAAATGAAAAAACATGATACTAATTGCTTCATTTTCTCAAATGAATTCTTTGATTCATAATTTGAACTATATACATTTTGGGAATGTGAGACATTTGTAATATATCTGTTTTCTTTGTTTAAATTTTAAAACATCAATGCATTTGTGATTAATAGCGCACACTACTGGCTATTAACTACTGCATGCTGAAATTCTTTTTCCAATGTAAACCTAAAAAAAAAGACTACGGTATTTTTTTATGGAAGCATGAGGGAAGTACACTCAGCCCTCGATTTACACGTTAGATACGTTCCTGGAAAAATCGTGCAAACCGAAAAACGAGACGCAGAATTCATACAAAATAGAAGGATATGTTCAATTAAACTGTAAACCGTGTAAATCAATCTAAAGAAAATAATGAAAAGTCGAGGATATGTTCTTTCTAACCGTGTAAAATGAAATAAGGATTAAAGGAAAAAAACGGGATTGGTTCATTAATTTTTAGACACAATTTAATACTTATATTTTTTCAATTTATTTTTGAAAATGAAAATATAAACATTAATTAACATCGAATACAGTACAAAAAAAATTAACAATATTCTGTACAAATAAAAACAATAAAAGCATTCAAACATAAATAGGCGAGCTGCAAGCGTGAGTTGAGTTTAGTTGAACTGCGAGACTTGGACAGTAAAAGTTAATAGTGAGCGATAAATTGTGAAAGCGAAAGTGGACTAAGAAGAACTGTGAGTTATTCTGAATTAAAGACATAAATTAGTGTTGTTTGAGATAATTATGTTTAGATTTTGTATTTAATTTAGTTATAGTGAAACAAGATTGTTTTGTTTTGTGTAAATAAATTGGACTATACGTAGTGTTACCATATTTTTTCTGATAGAATCCGGGACATTACGTCACACGTCACGTGGACTATCGATTCTTGACCGAGTGTCACGTGACACTACGTATACTAACAAGAGGTCTACAACTTGACAAATTGCCCACAATCATGAAGAATCCGGGACATTACGTCACACGTCACGTGGACTATCGATTCTTGACCGAGTGTCACGTGACACTACGTATACTAACAAGAGGTCTACAACTTGACAAATTGCCCACAATCATGAAGAATCCGGGACATTACGTCACATGTCACATGGACCATCGATTCTCGACCGAGTGTCATGTGACACTACGTATACTAACAAGAGGTCTACAACTTGACAAATTGCCCACAATCATGAAGCTTTAAACCGGGACAGAAGCGAAAGCTAGGGAAAAAAGAAGCAAAACTACCAAAAATTCTTTATTAAAAGTACCTATAAATCTTTTTACATATTATATACAGTAAGTTATATAGAAAGTTTGATTACAGCAGAAGTTTAAATTATTTTATTTATTTATTGTACCAGTCTTACTTCTCGCTGGAGTGAACTTTTCTCAATACTTTATCATTTTTTTTAATTTTTTCATAAAAGTCGTTGCATGTTATTCCAAAGTTTAATTTACAGTACAGTAACGCTCGTACAGTAGACTCCAGCATGCGGCTTCGGTCATCTGACCAAATGTGTTTCATTATCGAGAAAACACGCTCCAAAGGTGTGGACGTTCCTGGCAGACACAAAATATATTGGATCATTTTAACCACATTAGGTGCATCGATATGTTTCTCTTGAAAATGTTTAAATAATTGGACCAATTTGTCAACGTACTCAATTTGGATCGTCGTTGAACTCCACTCTTCATTTTTTGACACAAAAAATGTTTTTGTGAGTGAAAACTCGTCAAAAAGATTATCAGTATTAATTTTTTATCGATCATCTGAACTGTGTATTGCATTTATAGTTTCAGCAATCTTGTCCCATTTCAGTACATTTTGCAATCCAACCCATGCGAAGATCTCAGTGCCACCGAAACTGTTTTCCCACAATTCAATGTAAGAAATGCATCGTCTGTAAAATGCAGTTACCTCCATCATAAATCTATTAACATTCTGGCTACCAAATTTTCTCAACAACTGTTTTGCTCCTTGCGGGACAAAATTATTATCCATCCTCTCCTGAAGATTAGATTTCAATCGTTTTAATTCCAAAATAATGTCTGTTGCGCTTGCTTTACTTTTTTCCATGAGTAGCACAGTCTTGTTGAAATTATTCAGTTGTCCATGGACAAACCAAAAATATAATTCACCTGTGTCACTTTCAAAAAAATCTCGCATTGCACGTGGACAGTTCTCTTGTGCAAGGAAATATGATTTCAGTCCTTGGAATATATTTAAAATTCTTTCAACTGCCGGCAACAAAGAAAGAAATCTTTGTTCATGCTGGACTAGTTTTTTGTATTCCACATCTGCAAATTTGCAGAATTCCTTTAATTGAGTCACTCTAATGATATAAATATGAAAATATTTATATATTTTCACAACAACAGCTTCAATTTCGATTGGCAGACCATTTACAGCAGTTTGAAGTGTATTGGGCACAATATGTGCGCCACATCCAATGCCGACAATATTAATTCCAAGTTCTTGTTTGAGGCGACTGTAAACATTATTTTGTCCTCTTCTATGTATGCCTCCAAAATTTGTGTTACAATTGTCACCACAAAATGCAGCTATTTTTCTGTCAAGCTCATGACAACATAATGTCGAAATTATATTTTCAGTTAATATTTCTGTCGTCTCACCATGAACAGATTCAAAATCCAGCAGTTTTACTTGTTCACCTTCCAATGATAAAAAAATCTAACAACAACGGGCGCTAGTTTTACGTCTTTTCTATTTGAAGTGTCGTTGGTAACACTTACAAAAAGCATCTTCTGTAAGTCAGCATGTAATTCTTCCACAGACAATGGTACCAGAACATTTAAAATTATTGCTTCACATTTGGTTCTCGCGGCCCAAATTTTGGTTCAAAGAATTTTGAGATCAATTTGGACGTACAGTCAGAAGTTTTGAAGCTCATATCATGCATTGCTGTGTGAAAAGCAAATGTGGCCTCTTTGGCCGCAATAACTAAATCATCTTGAATGAGATCGTTTTTAAAAAATGTTTTTATAGATGAACTGCTTGCAGTCGCCGTAACACCAGCCTTGTGTTTCGCACATTTTAAGTGATCCTTGATGTCTGCTCGCCCACCATGTGCAATAGAAAATTCTGAAAAACATTGCTGGCACTTCACTCTGCTATCCTCACCACAAAGCTTTTTTATAAATGGATAGTCCTTTTGCAGTTCATTCGTAAATTTGCAATTTCTTTTCGGCATTTTAAAACCCTTTAGCGGCGAGCTGTAGCAATAATGTTACAAAAAAAATTAATCGCTTACGGCAAGCGTATCACACGTAGCAGTTGATATTCAAAAAGGAATTGCGCCGAAACCTAAGTCATAACTCCATCGGGTTTGTTTTTACGTCTTTCCCACCATATAAGGAGTTGTTAACGCTAAATTTAAATTTTCCGTTCAACGGTTATTTAATTACATCGATTCAAAGCGCGATCCAATGAAATTGGGTAAAAGTCTACCAGAAATCCAGTTAAAAATGCTTATTTGCTTACAAAAACAACCTGGCCAGCAGTAACGATTGCCACATCTGCAGGGTTTGTTTTTACGTCTTTCCCACCATATAAGGAGTTGTTAACGCTAAATTTAAATTTTCTGTTCAACGGTTATTTAATTACATTGATTCAAAGTGCAATCCAATGAAATTGGGTAAAAGTCTCCCAAAGATCCAGTTAAAAATGCTTATTTGCTTACAAAAACAACCTGGCCAGCAGTAACGATTGCCACATCTGCAGATTGTCATTGAAACGGCCAAGTAACTGAGGCGGTTGCACACACACACGCCTGTCCTGTGCGTCTCATCGTGATGCGAAACAACAACTGGGACAAAATACTAAACCGGCTGGGATGCTGGGACCAATGTCTAAAACCAGGACAATCCTGGTTAAACCAGGGCATATGGTAAACCTAACTATACGAAATATAGCTGTATTCATTTTTTATTAATCTCTATGAACTCGTAAACCCACAAAACGTATTTATTGATACTCTTTTAATTTATAAATGGCATAATACAAAACAATCAAAATAAAACGCTCTTTTAATTTATAAATGGCATAATACAAAACAATCAAAATAAAATTCTTTTTTAAATTTATAAATGGCATAATGCAAAACAATCAAAATAAAACATAAATATATGGCATAATGCAAAAAACAATCAAAATAAAACCCAAAAAATTTTGTATAATGGCATAATGCAAAACAATCAAAATAAAACCCCAAAAAAATTTTTTTTGTTTTTATTTAAAAACCGTGTAAAAGCAAAACCGTGTAAATTGAGTGCCTTGCAAATCGAGGGCTAGGTGTACTATGAAGGAAGTATGAATACTTTATGGAAGTATTCATTCTTCCTTCATAGTTTATTCAGCTAAAGAAGACTCATAGATATAGCACACACGCCGCATGTCGCTCGCACACCACACCCCTCCCGCGCGTCTCATTGTGACGCGAAACAACAACCGGGACAAAATACCAAACTGGCCGGGATGCTGGGACCAATGTCTAAAACCGGGACAATTCCGGTTAAACGGGGACGTATGGTAAGCCTACTTATAGTCCTCGCAGTTGTGGTTCCACCAAGGTTTAGTGTGTTTTCGAAATCTTGCTGACATTTTAGGGATGGAAATCTCAGCTGCTTCAATAATACATGCAGTGACAGTATCAACGCATTTCAATATCTACTATTTCCACCATGGATGAAGAGATCGAAGCAAGGCTGGCAAAAAGCTTCCAGTCAGCAGACTCGGTCCTCCATCTTGTCGGGCGGGATAAGTGAGAGCTTTCAGCCCCCAGAGATGATAGAAAGATGGGGAAATGATCACTACCAAGAAGGTCGTCACTAACGTGCCAATCTCACTTTGGTAAGAGATCAGGAGTGCATATTGAGAGATCGATGGCGGTAAAATTTCGAGAAGGCACATGAAAATAGGTACAGATTCTGGTGTTAAATAGGGCAAGATTGTGATCGAATAGGAATTTTTCAATGGTCTTACCACATTGACTGATATTATCAGAACCCCATAGGTGGTGGTGTCTGTTGAAATCGCCTAAAAGAAGGAATGGTGTAGGCAGCTGATTGATGACAGAAGTAAAATTGGATCCATCTATTCTTTCGTGTGGAGGCAGGTAGATGCAGCATAGTGTGAAGGTATAACCAAGAGAAATACGGATAGCTACTGCCTGAAGGTTGGTGTTAAGGCAAACTGGCAAAGATGGGATGTGATGGGCCACTAAAATTTCAACATCACCACTTGCACGATTGTGGTTAGTACAGTCTTTTCGGTGGATGCTATACCTCCTTAACGAGAACATATCACCAGCATTAAGGTGTGTTTCCTGGAGCTCAAGGCAGGATGGGCTGAAAGAGGATATTATAGACCTGATGTCAGCAAGATTGTGGTGGAGACCATGACAATTCCATTGAATTATGGAATGGAACATTAAAGGAGTTAATTGGGAGGGAGAATCGAAGTTCTCCCTTTTTTATTCTTTTGTAATTTTTCATTTGGTTGTGAGGCAGTATTTCCCACTTCCATCTCTTTGGAGCTGTCAGCAGATACTTCTGTTCGCTCCTGGCTGGTGTCTCTTGCTATTGACTTTTTGATTTCTAGGCATTTTTTCTGTTGTTGTTTGGAAATATTGCTTTTTGATGTGGATTGTTGGGGACTAGTTGCTACTGATATGATGGTACTTGTAGATGATGATGTTTTTGGTGTTGCCTGAATGGTTGAAAGACTACAAATCTTTCTCATCCATTCTGCAAATGATTCGGCGGGTGGGCAGGAGATCTCAGTTTGAACACCGATGGAGTTGGTGTTTTTAGCCTTCACTGCAGCTAAAAACGTCTTCGTCAGATGAAATGGGACGATTTGCTTGAGAGCCTCAGCATATGAGATGTTCTGGGTGATTGATGTTGACTGAATGTCTTTCTCGATCTTCCAGGTAGGGCAGGATCGAGAGTATGCCGGATGGTTTCCACCACAACCGATGCAACATAGTCCACTATTACAATTCTCATCATCGTGGTTATCCTTTCCACATTTAGGACAGGTGGCTTTATCACGACAAGGTTTTGCTCCATGACCGTATCGCTGACAGTTGAAGCATTGTAAGGGATTAGGAACGTACGGCCTGATTTTACAATGCAGATATCTTGCGTTGATAGAACCTGGTAACTGAGGAGTACTAAATGTCAGAATGATGTTTCTAGTAGGGATTTGCTTGCCATTGCAACGGATGGTAATGCGACGGACACAGGTTACACCAGCAGATCCCTGCAACAACTCCTCATCAGTAACGTCCATTAAATCTGGTTCACTAATCACCCCTCTTGATATATTAAGGGTTTTGTGCAGGTAGAATGACACTGGATTATCTGCTAGACTTTTGGATTGTAAGAAGACACCAGCCTTGTTGTGGTGCACTTCTAATAGAAGATCTCCTGAACGAAGCTTCTTAATGTGCTGAACATCTGATGAAATGCCATGAACGGCTTTTTCTATAAAGAAAGGGGACAGTTTCCCCAATGGCACAATCGGACAGAATGAGCAATTATAAAGCAAGTAGGAGGTTTATCACCAGATGGTGCTACGCTAACGCTCGCTACTTTGGCATTGGTGCAGGCTCTCTTAGATAGAGGGCCCGATGACTTTTTTGAGATTTATTTAAGGTTTTAGTTAAGTTTTCATCCATGCGAGGTTTTGGACTGGCAGGTGAAAAATGTCGTTGTAGGCATGGCCTGCCTGTACCCACATAAGGTCCTGGAAGTTTCCTCCATCCTCCAAGAGTCGACCAAGCTCTGGACAGGCACCGTTCAAGACTTCTTTCCCTCCGCCATTCATTCTCTCGGCATGGTAGCACACACCTTAAGATTGGGAACCCTTTAGTTGCCTCTTACGACATGCAGGTCAAACGGTGGGTGTAATCTTTCCTCCACCCACAGGGGGGTCAACTCAGTGTAAATGATATTTTAGTTACCGAACTTATTCGTTTCTATAGACCAGGGGTGGGCAACCTTTTTTTTGTAGGTGGCCATATAGAAAAATTTATGGTGGGCCACAGATGATGAATATGTAAGTATACATAGCATTGGTATTAGATATAATAAAATAATATGACCCGCGGGCTGGAGGATGCCCACCCCTACTATAGACTATCTAAAGATGCAATTTTTGAATTCATAGAACTTTCACTTATTTACAGAGAAAAGCAAAGAGTTCATATGCCATAAATGTAGAAACACAACTATTATATGCTCTGAGATTTTTTAGCAATGATAACTTTCAGTATGTTATAAGAGATGTTGTTCATATTAACCAGTCTACATCAAGCATTATGTTTGCAATGCATTATGATCAATTTTCTACTAAATGATTTGCACCAGTTACAGACTATTAAACAACATAAATCATTATTATAAAAAAATATGCTTAATTAAATTATTATATTAGAAAGATAAATTGATTTAACTTTTAGAATATACATCAGCTCGTTTCTTTCAAATTTATATCAAAATGTATTAAAACTATTTAAATTATTTATAAAAATAAAAGCATTTATTCTGCAGGAGTAAAAAACTGTTCTTTTTCCTTCTAGTTCTCCATTTTTACTCAGATGACAGATGTCACTTACTTTATTATTGGTTATATTCATGGAAACGTTGATGTCATTTCCACACTCTCGAAACAAGATGACAAAAATTTTGTCACTAATTGTCAAGTAGCTTATGACACGTTTTATGAATAGCATTTACAATAAATCATTAAGATGTTATATTTAACGACATCGTAAATAATGATACTCTTTGTGAATCCAGTATTAAAACTATTTAAATTATTTATAAAAATAAAAGCATTTATTCTGCAGGAGTAAAAAACTGTTCTTTTTCCTTCTAGTTCTCCATTTTTACTCAGATGACAGATGTCACTTACTTTATTATTGGTTATATTCATGGAAACGTTGATGTCATTTCCACACTCTCGAAACAAGATGACAAAAATTTTGTCACTAATTGTCAAGTAGCTTATGACACGTTTTATGAATAGCATTTACAATAAATCATTAAGATGTTATATTTAACGACATCATAAATAATGATACTCTTTGTGAATCTGGCCCCAGCACTCTTGATTCTTATATTGCATTAAAATAATTCAATGCAATATGACAGCGGCGGGCAAACCTTGACCCACGGGCCCCATGTGGCCCTTATAACTACTTAATGCAGCCCTCATAACTAATAGTCATAATGCCAAAAATTTTATTGTAAATAAAAATGAATACAAAAAATATCAATCCATATCTCAGCAATATAGTTTATGCAATTTCTAGAAAAGTAATAAATATTATTTCACATATTCAGCAAATATAGTTTATATAATTTCTAGAAAAGTAATAAATAATAATTCATATGATAAACTGCAGATGTCATTACAGTGTCATATTTCTTACAAAAATGGATTTGATTAAAGAATTCTAATCTACTACACTGCCAAAAAGACTTAAAGACAAAAACTATCAGCACTATGGCAGGAAAGGTTTTCATAACTATATAAAAGCTACTAAATTTAATGTTTTTATAGTTATGAAAACCTTTCCTGCCATAATGCTGATAGTTTTTGTCTTTAGATTTGATTATCCATTAACCAGAGTAAGCGTCATTGCATAAGAAATCGGTTGCAAAATAAATTCAAAATCAAATAAAATCGTTTTATCGGTCAATTAACTCAATTCCTTTCATAATTTCACAGTGATTGTATTTAATATTTGTGAAATTTCCTAAACAGGTATGTTATTAATTGTTGTTTCAAATTTAAAATGATTAAATTATAAATTTAATATATAATTTAAAGAATTTCGACCCTGACAAGCTTCTCTAAAAACAGCACTTCACTTTTTACAATAACAACAATATATTATTTTGCTATTTTGGCCAAATTATTTTGCTGCTATTTTGGCTACATAAGTTTCTAAGAGAATTATATTACCTTAGGTAGTTATTAGGTGAAGGTGGGATTTTGGAAGTTTTTTTGCTATTTTGTTTTACACTCCTCTCCAATCAGTGAGATTACTAAAGGCCAGAATCAGATCCAACCACAAGCTACACCCACACCCATGGAGGGGACCAGATGGTGAAGGATAGGGATAGCCAGGCAAGGCCCAGCATCCTGAAAAATTTTTCATAAGATACTGGATCTGGGATGTATATTTCATTGATACAATATGGCTCTTTCTCCTAAAAGTTTGCCCATCCCTGCAATATGGTTTCATATCTGTACTGTATATAAATTTTAAAAAAAAATTTTAATTTTCTGGTGCAAATATAAAAAAAAATTAAAGAAATTATAGTATTGATATATCTCTATTTTTAAAATAATAATAAAATTATACATTTAATTATTATCATCTATATATCTAAATTTAAGTTAGAAATTTATGTATAAACAATACAATGTCTACACTCTATCCAGAACTTTTGCAAAGAATCATGCAAGAAGTTAAAACAAATGATGTTCTTCAAGTAATTTAAGATTTCATTCTGTATTTCCTGATGCAAAATTGGCATAAAAACCTATTTTCAAAAAAAAAAGTGCGTCTTATACGCCGGCAAATACGGTATATTATATGAAGTAAATTTATTTTTATAATATTTAGTATAGGAGAATAGCAATTAAATATATTTAATAAAGTAAATAACAATTTTTTGTTATTATTGATAGATATATGTAAAAGTTTTTTGTTCATCTAGCCACATATTTGTAATTTATATTGTCAATGCCATTGACTTGTATATATTTAGAATTAGAGATATTTTAAAATCTAGTCCTCTAAGGATGCCAGATTTCAGAAAGTTTGTGAACACATAAGATAGAAGAATTATATTACATATATTATTTTTGTCGTTATGGTACTGTATTTATTTTAAGGGTTAAATTACTTATACTTGTTTAAATCTCATTATTAGAAAATATATGTTTATGGGGCAGAACTACCATCTTTCACACAAACTCTCTTGAAAAAAATGATAGCTTGAAAAAATAGCAATCAAAAGCAAATTGACAAACAATAACGTAATTTAATGTTATTGTTTATCAACTGCTTTTGAGTGCTGAATTTTCAACTTATGTTTATTCCTATTATCAGTAGCTACATTTTGAAAATACAGTGGTACCTTGATATATGTCCTTACTCCATTCCAGATCCTTGGACTTATACCAAACAGGACGTATACCAAACGAATTTTTCCCATAAGAAAATAAAGGGAAAATGATTAATCCATTCCAATGGAAAAAATCCTATTGTTATTGGTATATTATATATTGATGGGGTTGTATAAAATAATTTAAATACTGCTTATTATTAAAATACATATATACAAAAGCAATTTCTGTAGATGAAATAAATGAAAATTTAACCTCACTACCTTTCTGAGAAGAGTCGAGTGCCTATTAGAATGGTGCTGAGAAGGGAGGAGGAGATGTTATTGTTTGGAAGGAGAGTCCACTTCCAGTAAAACTTCAGGAATGTGAAATTTTGGTGTTTTTTTCTCTTTCTATTTTCTGTTTCTTTTCCCTACTTAGATCTTGTTGAGGTTCACTTGGTTTGACTTTTACTAAAAATCTGTCCAAAGAACTTTGCTTCTGCCTTCTTCTCAAGATCCTTTGGAAATATGATATTGTCTGGTCACTCCAGACAATGCTATTATGACTTCTTATAATTTTTATATATAAGGAATGCACTTTTTAAGAGAACACACAACAAACTCACTCATACACGTTCTAGCACACGAATCGGTCATATTCCAAACAAAAATCATACACCAAGCAAAATTTTTCACATCCAAACAATGTATACCAAGTTGGACTTATTCCAAGACGGACATATACCGAGGTACCACTGTATCATCTAATCTAAATAATATTACCACTTCTGAATGGAGATCTCAGAAACTGATTTTAAGATTAGTCTCTTTTTGATGAATTATCCATAGAAAATTATTAAAATAAACAGGTTATGAAACTGTAAACACAAAGCTTTGTTGAATGCTTATTATTTATTGAATTTTAATTGAACATTATATATGGCATGAATAATTATATAAATGAACTGACATATGGGTCTTGTAAGAAGTTATTATTTAAGCTTGTTGCACTTGGAAGCCATTTGATGTGAAGCATGGGCATTAGTAAGTAGTAAGTCCTTTTTCTATGAATTTGGCTATTCTTCTTTTTTTTTTTTTGTACTAGAATTGGAGATAGTGGATTAATTTACTTGCACAATTTTTCCACTTTGTCAATTTTTGCATTAAAAAGCAGAGGATGCAAAATTGTGCAATGAATTTCTAAATAGCATTGTTTTGATACAATTTTTAAATTATAGGCAAAAACACCAAGTTGTCCATAAAATTGAAATTTTTTCAGTTTATACGATTATATATCCAGAATATTTATTAAATAAAAATAAGCAAACCCAGTTAGACTATTTAATATAGTCAAAATAAGTTTAACTGTTATCTGGACTAATAAATTTATTGTTCATTTGATTTATTTGTTGATTAAAACAAGTTACTTTTTACCAGCTTGTTTAAAAGCTTTATTTTTTTGTTCAAAATAATGCAATTTATTTAGCACTGAATTTATTTGTTATTTGTATAAATAAATTAATTTTATTATTCAAATTTATTTGCTTTTAAAAATTTATTCACTAGTTCTATTTATTTATATCATTAATTAGTTCTAACACTTTTATTAGTTTTTTTTTGGTTGAATTTTTGTGTTAGTGTTAGATTTAAACTTTGGAATTATTTTTGAGTTTCATAAGCCCTTACCAGACTGAACTCATTATTATTGCAGCGTCATATGTTAGGTATTGAGATTTTGAAAATAAGAGATTTTACATGTTAACTGCATATTACTTACCGATATGCATGGTTACACAATTGGTGAATTATTTATATAAACTGTCATAATTTCTCATACTGAAATACTTCTTATTTTAGATATTAAATAAAAGTAAACAACAAGCCAAATAAGTAAGATAAATCGTTTATTCAAAAACGTTTTCGGTATCCACGTAGCCTGCCTCAGTTGTAATACAGACCAGAGAAGCTTCTCTCCTCCTTTCTCATCAGGCTAAATCGGGGAACCAATCAGTGACCAGTTCCTAACATCAACAAAACTGCAGGTGGAAGGTTAGCCATCCAAACAATTAAGGAGAAAACATGGCAAGCCATTCTAAAAACAACATTATAATAATTATTATCGTCAAACTCCGATATTTTAGGTATAATACTAAATATAATGACAATCTTAAAAACAGTTATCTAACTTCGAACTACTCAAAAAACATTCACGTTAAAGAAAACATATGGTTTACACCCAACCCACCTGTAAGCCCTCATACATGTTAGATCACTGCAGCTATAAATCTATTCTTACAGAATAACATTTCAAATCAAGTATTGCAATAAACATTCTTTTCATAAATATTGCACAGATAATTGAAGTTATTGATAAATAAAGTAACTGAGTAAAAGACCCATATTAACTAAAATTACAAATATTAAAATCTAAATAATTATACATCCATCATATACTGCATTAGCAAATCTCAAAGGGTAAATACAAAATAATACTAATACATTAAAATCTAATAATAATATTAAAATCAAAATCTATAAAATTTCTTTAATAGAAAAGGTTAAAAATTATAAATGATCAATTATTATCCACAAGAGTCTAATACCGTGTTGCCAGATATAATTTTCATAAACTATAAAAAATAAAATACATTACAGTACTTATTAACAATATTAAAATCGGCAGAGTTTAAATATTAAAGGAGTAAATATTATTCACAAGAATCTAATAACATATTGCCGGACTGTAATTTCCCTAAGCTGCACAAAAATATGATACAATATATTACATATAAACAATATTAAAATAAAGAATTCTATTTGGCTCAGGGTCACACCTATTTAAACTACCCAGCCAGCCATGCCCAAGTGCGGGTAGCACAAGCGAATCATTATAGTTTATCATGTGCTTGGTCTTTCCTTCTGAATGAATAGTTAGGGTCTCCAACATTATGCCCTCTCTGATCCCACTAGCAGTTTTTAAAACTTGTATTTTGTCCCACAAAATAGTGAGGTCATGCTCCAAAGCCCTCTGCGCCAAAGCCATGTCCACTTCTCGGATTGCATTAATATTTTCTTTAATTCGTTTCTCTATAGGCCGACAGGTAAAACCTATATAGCATTCTTCTCTTCCAAGAATATGGTTAAAGCACAGGACCTCATACACCCCGGAACACTTGCTGATCTTATCCTTATCATTCCGTATGAGGTCAAAAACTATGCTACTCCTTTTCAGTGCTATTGAACACCTTGTATACATTTCTAAAAGTGGCCAAAGTTTACAGGTAATGGAATTGAGGTCAATCCCATAATAATTATACATAGGTTGTCGAGGGCGCTTATTGGACATCAACTGTTTTACACTTGTATAAATCCCTAAAAGGAACTTAAGCCCAAACCCATTTTGTAAACCTTGCTTAAGTATAGTCCCTATTTCTTTGTACCTATTCCCTTGATGAGAGCAATGGAAAAGACTCTCCTAAACAAGGACCAGAACACCATCGCCTTATACTGCCACAGGTCTGGGGAACAGGCAGGGATAAAAATCAGAGAGTAAGTCGGCTTGCAGTAAACAGACATAACATGTTCTCCATTAGAAATGGAAATCACACATCAAGGAAATGGACAATAGTCATGTCAGACTGCTCAAGTTCAAGTTCTAGCCCTAAACTGTGGTTGGTGAGGTTAGTTAATAGCTCAATATTATCACTGGGGCCATCCCATAAACCAAGGTATTGTCAACATATTTCTGATACAATTTCAGGTGAGACCCAAAATACAGAAGGACCACCCTCTCTTTCCTCTGACCCACAAGTTCTGTTAGAACTTCGGCCATAGGGCTCTCAATCGGAACACCAATAGTCTGTCTATAGAATTTTCCATTAAACTTAAAGAAAGACCTAAGAACAATTAAATCACAGATCTCATGGAGACAGCTTGGGAGGCTGGTTTCCCCATGAGTGTGTTCCAAAAAAAGGTGATAAAGCTCAATTGCTGCGGGTTCGGGTCTTATCGACGGGAAAAGTGATTTAAAGTCAAACACCACCATAGTTTCTTCTGGAGAGAGTCCTTTTTCAAGTAGGTTATTAATTAATTCCCCAGAGGAGCACAAACCATAGGAATAACCTTTCATCAGCATCTTACACCAGGCAACCAGCTTCTTCTCCAAGGGGTAGGTGGGAGCAAAAAATCTTTCCACTATTGGTCAAGCAGTAATTGGCTGTTTACATAGTTTTACATAGGCAAAAAGCCTTGGACAGGAAGTATTCTTAACACATGAAAACTTTAGAAAGTCCAGTTGATCTTTCTTTTTGCTGAGTCAAAACACAAAGTGCTGTTGTTCTTCTGTTGGATCCAGTATCAATTCTTCTTCTTTCATTTCTTCTATACACTATTCTGTGTGTTTTACATAACTAGCCCACTTCAGGAATACCAATTTTTTTTACTTTTGTTGTCCCTTGTGCAGGTAATGGCTTTGTGATGAAGCCATTACCTGCAACACAGTATTAGACTCTTGTGGATAATAATTGATCATTTATAATTTTTAACCTTTTCTATTAAAGAAATTTTATAGATTTTAATATTATTATTAGATTTTAATGTATTAGTATTATTTTGTATTTACCACTTGAGACTTGCTAATACAGTATATGATGGATGTATAATTATTTAGATTTTAATATTTCGTAATTTTAGTTAATATGGGTCTTTTACTCAGTTATAATATTTATCGATAACTTCGATTATCTGTGCAATATTTATGAAAAGAATGTTTATTGCAATACTTGATTTGAAATGTTATTCTGTAAGAATAGATTTATAGCTGCAGTGATCTAACAGTGGTTTTGTTAAAGGGCTTACAGGTGGGTCGGGTGTAAACTCTATGTTTTCTTTAACGTGAATGTTTTTTGAGTAGTTCGAGGTTAGGTAACTCTGTTTATTAAGATTGTCATTATATTTAGTATTATACCTAAAATATCAGAGTTTGATGATGATAATTATAATAATATTGTTTTTAGAATGGCTTGCCAGATTTTCTCCTTAATTGTTTGGATGGCTAACCTTCCACCTGCAGTTTTGTTGATGTTAGGAACTGGTCACTGATGGGTTCCCTGATTTAGCCCGATGAGAAAGGAGGAAGAAGCTTCTCTGGTCTGTATTACAACTGAGGAAGGCTACATGGATAGCCAAAAATGCTTTTGAATAAACGATTTATCTTACTTATTTGGCTTGTTGTTTACTTTTATTTAATAATTTCTCATTTTTGTATTGTACAATATTGTTATATATAGGACTGACAGAAGCTGTAAACAAGGTAAGCACCACTGAGGAGTGTATGAGAATATGGGCACTGTGTAGCACCTACTAAACTAACAATTGTTACATGTAGTTGCCAGCATTAGCAATAATTTCAAAATGTATTATTTTAACTTATTTTGGAAATTTTGAAGTCAGTGGTCAATATAATTTTTAATTCGCTACCAAATAGAACAGTTATCACAGTTACTTTTAAAAACACTAGAGTATGTTTATTTAAATAATTTAGAATCAGTATTCTTCAATTTGTGTGTAGCTTTGAGAATTTTAATAACAATTCCAATATCAAAATATTGTTATCAAAATTCAAATTATAAAAATTACTTAGTTAAGTATGGATCAAGAAAGCTAATCACTTTAGCATTAATTGTTATTGAACATGATACATGTGATAAAAGAATCTAAGACATATAACTTAAGACATTTTTAGTGAAAAAAGCATGCAGAAATGCATTATAAAAGATTATTATTATATTTTATTTTGCTAATTTTTATAAATAACTAAAAATTATTTATATTTGAAATTTTTGAAGAGAGTTGTAAAATGGTTTTAAATATCAACATATCTAATTTTAACAGTCTAAATATTAATTATATATTTAACACAATAAAATATTTTTAACTTTTACCCTGAAACACAGAAAAAACTTATGCTTTAGCAAAATTGAATAATGGCTTAATAATAAAATAGCTATTGAAGTGTAATATTTTGATGATTATAAATTTTTGAGGACCAAAAAAAATAAAGCTATGTTAATTTTTTATGTTAGTATTAAAAAAGTCCTCTCATGCCATCTGAAAAATTAAATATTTTTACGATCAAGTACAGCAATACCTCGCATAGTCCAGTTTCACTATAGTCCGGATTGTAATTGTTAATAAAAAATTTTTAATTTGCTTTATTTTTTTAGAATAAATATGAAATGTAAGTGTGCTTTCTCATTACTATCTATATATGACTGGAATAGCCACTATGATGAGATGACAAGCAGATGACTGCTCCGTGTTGCCAAATTTATCTGAACAATGTTTATAGTGCCTGCCTCTCAAGTGCAATATCATCAGTCATTTACCGCAAACGCTTAATTGAATCATTGAATGGGAACGAATACTGGGTATATCGGCATTAGCGACTCATCAGCCCGTGGCGGTCCAGTTCAAGTGGGAATCTGCCTTTACGCAGAGCACCGCTTGGGGTTTGCAATGGTGCCAAGCAGCTGACTTGGAGAAAGGGAATGCATTCACCCACTGGGCGAGCCCTCTTTATCTGTTCGTCTTTATGGGCGGATCCACTTTCTGTCCCCTTTTGTCACTATTTAATTGACTATTTAATCACTACTTACACTTACACATACTTGTCACTATTTAATCAGATTTTAATGTTTAATGTATATGAAATAATAATGTAAGAATTTATATTTAAAAACATATGAGCAAATTGAAAATTTCTTGGAACCAATTATAATTTTTCCTGTAGGTTACATATCTCGAATAGTCCAGGAAGAGGAACCAATTAACTGGACTATGTGAGGTATTGCTGTATTGAATATTATATCAATACAGCAGTACCTCACATAGTCCTTCAAATATTTATTCTTTGATGCACAGTTTATCTTTTGAATGTTTTTCTAGAATGATTGTTTACAATCTGATCTGTAATTCTACTTAAACAATGTTATAATATTCCTATCTTGTATATTTTTAATGCAAGATTTCAATCATTTGCCAATTATTAATATACTGGAATTTCAGGCCTTATCCCAGGTTGTCAACACCCATTGAAGATTTTTTTCACTTTCAGTTTTATATTTCCTTCCATTTCTTTCAGATATTATAAATAGCAATGCTATTCAAAATACCTACAGTAGGCAGTGTATAAATTGTGTGATCAGCTGACATAAAAAATTAGGTTCTTCAAGTCATTCCAGGATCTCCTGAAAAAATCTGGAGATGAGACCTGAAGTTGAACCAGATCCTGCAGAGTGGAAGTGCATTGCTGCATGGAACACAGTTCTGTTCAGCAATTAGGCCTATATCTTTGTAGTGTCAATCTGACTATGGAGGACTGTGATTGACAAAACGGATCCAGACCATTTATATGAAAGTATTGAGATATGAGATGTGGATTGAAGCTCTGGATTGAAAGTCGAAACATTTCATGTGACCAATCAGGCCAAAACTATTAGCAGATTAGTATTAAGAAATGAGCCGTTTTCTTTGAAAGTAGTGTAAGTCCATTTTATATTATATGGAGATATTTAAGGTTTGTATTTGAATGATTTGAAAAATATTGGTATATTTTCTGCGTTAAACGCTCATTTTATGTTTTTTAAATATTAAATTGATTTAAGTTTATAATGTGATCGTTTTTAAATTATTAATTAAAAGAAATTTATACTTTTGATGACTTAAAATGGACTTACACCACTTTCAAAGTCAACAAAATGTGAAAATCATACATTTATGAAATATTAAATATGGGATTTCAATTGAAGCAAACTAATTTTTTTATGAAATTTTTTTAAATATGTCAAAAAAAAACAAAATAAAAAGGCTTTATTTTAATATTTCTACAGGTAATGCCATTTAAATTATTTTAATTACAACTTTATATTAATATGTGTCATTTTTTATATTTATCATTATGAGAAAGTTTTTGAAAATAGTCATGATGTATTGGAGGAATATAAGGTAATAGATCCATCATATCGTTGAATTTTTCGGATGTGATGGGCCTGGCATGATGATATAAAGGTGCTAGTATTATATTTTCAAAATTTTGTGGTCTTCCTCATCTGGGAATAAATCTAGTGTTTTAAACTCTGCATTTTCATCAAATGAAGTTTTATAGAGCATTGTATATGGTTTGTTTTTTAAAACTCTTATCCAACATATCTTCAGCCAATTTATCTCTTCACCATTAGTATTTTTTCGTTGTCTTAGAATTGCATTTTCTAGTGGTTTCATTGAAACAAAATCATCTCGTTTCATTTCATGTAAAATAAACTTTTTATGTTTTCGACATTGTTGTATGATGGTATAATAATCTGTAGGAATATACAGTAAATTTTTTTTTCTTATGGACATCTCTATAATTCCAAAATCGGCATTATTTGGTAGATAAGAATGTCCAGAATATAAAAATTTATGATGGATAATTTCTATGGTAATTTGGGAGGACTGCACAACTTTAAGCCACATTAAAGCCAATTTTAAATTCCTATTTTGTCCAGTGCACACATAAAAATGAAGTAGAGAAATTATGTAGTATAAGTTTTGAACTAAATATTATGTCTTTGCAGAAAGTGGACTCACACAACTTTCAAAGTAATTATATTTTTAATTTCATTAACTACGTAAATTTATATTGACAAAATGATGAAAATTTTGAAGGATTTTTTTGGGAACTGTTTATAGATAAAAAGCTCATATCCGATTGCATTCATTGTTATCATTAACAAACTTTTTGTCAAAAATGGACTTACACCACTTGCAAAGAAAATGGCTCAAATAATATAGACAATGCATTATTCTAAAACACATGAAAAAAAATGTGAATTTCATGATTTGCATGCTTTTTCATGTTCCAAGTTTATGATTGCTATAATAATTCTCCAATATATAGATGAGGTTAAATTGATAAGACCCATGGTCAATGGCAAACATAAGTGTTGCTCTTTCATTGTGTGCTTTTATACCAAATTTATAAAAATTTGTCATTTTAGCCATAATAAAATTTTTATTTTTCTATTTTAAAAATAAGAAGAATAAATAAAGATTACTCTTTTGGCCCCAAAAATTCATAGTTATGATTAGATTTTTTTTAATTAAAAAAAATACGATGCCATTTTCTATTCTGTAGAATACTAAATGGTGTAGAGAAACAGGCTGCCCATCCTCTGAAAAGGAGTCAACCGGCTTATGGAAGACAGGGATTGATATTCCGAATTCTATGACCTGATCTGTTGTGGGACTTGGAATTGAATCTAGGTCTTCCAGGATGGAAAGCTGAAATATTTTCATATGATCAATCTTGCCTATGTTACAGTTGGGTTAATTTTAGCTAAATCATTGAATTGCACATATGGTATGTTTGGTAGTAGCCATTTTTAAAGCCCATCATAGCCTGACCATCACCCATACTAAAGTTGAAAGATGGGATTTGACATACTGAAAAATTGGAAGAGCAAACTGCCATTGACATTCAATTTTGTGTCTGAAATTGAACTTGGATCCTTCAAAGTGGTAACTTCTTTTTCATTTAGCCAACTAACTGACTTTTGTGGTTACAGCTGTTTTTATGAAGTGTTATGAAAGATGAATAGAAGAGGCAATAAATTCTATTTTGTCAGTGTGTCACAATAAGTAGTGCTGGCTGTGGTTATATAATGATTCATTTAATTTCAAAGATATTTAGCTTCATCAAAAAATATTCCAAATTTACTTTGACAACTTAAAACTATACTGTATATATTAAATTTTGAATTATATTTAAATTATATTTATAGACAGAAAAATTAAGTTGTTAGTATTTATTTTGAATGATCTGAAGAAATTAAGTGATTTTGAAAGCCAGGAAGTATAGGCTAACTCAATCATTCAGATTGATATAGTTTGATGTACTTCCAAATAAAATGATGGAATAAGAAATAGATTATACAATGTAAGGCCTTAGGCAAACCAAGAATAGGTACTTTTTGAAACAAGAAATGCAAATTTGATTGCAGATTTAAATGTTTAGTAAATATCCTACATCCATATTATCTAGTTCTTCTATTATTATCCCATCATTATATCATCAACCAACAAAATTAATTTTTGTTTAGTAGCTTTCAGAATCATCTAATTAAATTATTTATATAGAAGATTTTCTTTAGTTGCTTTCTATTATTTAATAGGATATTTGAAATTTTTTAAATAGTATATTAAAAAGAAAATGTTTAGTGAAGAACCAATTTGATTAGTGTTTGAATGTATATTTTTAATGGAAATATTGATTGTGATCTATAGGAATGTTAGATTCATAGAAATTACTTTTTATTAATGATAAAATATTTTAATCAAGATATTTTTTTTATTAAGTAATTTTATTCATGTAATTTATTACAGGACTGAATAGACCTAAAAAGTTATTGATTTTTATTAATCCATTTGGTGGGAAGAAACAAGCACCAAAAATATTCAAAAAAAAAGTTGCTCCTCTACTTCATTTGGCTGGAATTGTAGCTCATGTTGTTGGTAAGTAAACATTCATTAAAAAATATAAGTAGATTTGAAATAATTTTTATTCATCTGCAATTTAATATAATAGAGGATTTGTAATTCAGACACTTTGCAAATTAAGAAATAGAATTGGCTGATTTAAAGACATTAAACCAGATAAGTTAGCAATCTGGAAACAATAAAAATTTAATTATATTAAACATTCACTACTAATACAATATTTACATTCTTTAAAGATATGAATAAACTAAATTTTATATAAACTGAATGCTTATAAATTTTATGATAAAAATATTTTCTATATATAAATATATATGTAATATTTATTAAGACACACATGTGCACACACAGTGAGATCCATGTTTAATGTTTCAATAGTACATCATGAGCAAAAACTAAAATTAATCAATTAAAAAAACAGTTTTTACAACAATGGAATGGAATAAATCTTATTTTTTTATATTTCATGCATAAGAGAGAGAACTTATAGTGGAAAATATATTGGAATCCTATAGTGTACTTGTAGAAAATCAGGAAACTACAATTTTATGAGTGCTAATTCAAATACACAATATTGTCTGAGAACATGATATTAACATTTTTGCAATGGGTATTCAAACCTCATTGTAATGGGAAAAATGCTAAATGTGCAATGATTATAATTTTTGTTAATGATTTTGAGGAAAAAGTTTTTTCTTTTCAATGTGGCCATTTTTATTAGGAATTAAAGTGGACTTGTATAGTGTAACCCTATTACTGAATTAAACAAATACTAGAGTGGGTGAAATGGATTTAGAAATTTTTATCAAATTTAACTTATGAAAATAAAATAATTTTGAAAGTTTTTTATTGAATAATTACATAAATTTTTAATTATTTAGATTGTTTATATATGTAAAAACATATATTCAGTTATTAACAAATGTCTGATAATTTCCAAAGAAAATTTTAAAAATTCCAATTGATACTTAATTGTTGATAGATGATGAATAGGTTGTAAAATATGGTGGGAGATAATAGTTTGTATAAAGTCCTTAGAGGCCATGGAATCTCCCAAACAACTGAAATATTATATTAATTTCTGTCTTAGAAATTTGGTCTGTTTTATGAAATATAAGAAATAATTATTATATATAATTTCTTAACTAAAAAAGAAGTGATGTAAAATCCAGTGGGGATCTAAATAAAACAAATAAATGTTGTGTCTCAAAAACAAATAATTGTTTCTTAAGCATTTTTTGTGATGCTCTTACTGACATTACACACAAGTCGCCATGTTTGTAGCTTGTCAGATAGCTGTATTCTATTGTATTTTATCATTATTAGAATTGATAGACAAACTTTATATAAAATTTTTCAATATCTGGGTGAGAAAAGAAAAATAGACTCATTTTCAAAACAACAATTACATTCATCTTTTGTAGCAAACCTCCTTATTTTGCATGAGAAAGGAAGTGCTAAAATTCCATCTCTTGCTGGATAAATACAGATGCTTCCTTATTCAAGGGACTACTGGAGCTTCAGTTGTTGCTAGCCAGTAAGTAGGAGGAGTTGTGGAGAAATGGTCAAAAGTTTGTTTGACTTCGAAACAGTTATTAAAATTTAATTATTATTATAGTTACCAGATGGCACTAACTTTAGTTCAAATGATTTCCAATCATTAATTATTCTGTTGTAATTCAAGGGCTAGATTTTGGCTAGTATATTTGGAGTTATTAAAATGTAGGAAAGGGAGACAATTTCTGTTCTATCAGTCACTTGATGAGAACTAAGGAACAAAGATGTGTTTACCTTAATAAAGTTATATTGAAGAAGATATTAACTAAAGAAGAATGTTGAAAGATTTAATATGAGAAAATCTATAAAAAAAAAAAGATGGAAGTAAACAGTAATAGAAGAAAAAGAAGAGTTATAACTTCCTTTCTCTCTCAGGAATGACTACACAACTCAGGATCCATTGACTCTCTCTTCTGTTCAAGAAAGTCTTATTGGATTTTGTTATTATTCTATTAGTTTAATAAACTGCTTATTTAAACCTAGTATTTAGTTTAATAATGTATTTCTGTTTTCTTGATAATTAAATAAATATATTATTTTTGTTCATTATGTATGTTTTGGATCAATGCTTCTATCCTGGATCCCTATGCTGTTTATTCATGTGCTGCATTCTAAAATTGATATTATTTTGATAATTATATTAATGTTTTTGGCCATTTCCCAATAACAGATTTCACACATTTTGGAAGAATATGGTTTTGACTTACCTCCATTGCATGGACCTCACACTTGTCAAATAACATAGGAAGTGAATGAATATAAACAAAATCAATAATATATATTTTTTAAATTTTATTTATTCATCATCGATAGAGCTCGAGATACTGATTGGCTGAAAATTTTAAAACCACGGGGCCGCGTAGGAACTGTAATAACAGTCAAGGCTTAGCCGCCAATCGGTATAGTCAACGTCTTTGCAATGCTTATAAAAATGCGGTTTATCTGAACGCAGTCTAGACCCGGTTTTTACTGTAAACCTTGGACTATAGAAACTCCATTTAAACAATCGGCCCAAAATTAAATGAGAATACTATATGCAGAAATACAACACTATTTCATTCTGGCAATAACTTGGCCATCTAGTCAAATGACTGCCATTATTACAAAATCATTAATGGCAGTGGCAGTCATAAGTACAGTAAGACCCTGTTTAATGTGGGAATACGAACCAAGAAAAACAAGCACTAAATAAAACAGCGTTAAACAAGGTCATCTTAACATGTAAATAATAAGGATAGGCGAAACAGGACACTGAATAAAAAAATATACATACCACTTTTTAATTTTATTTGGAACATGTATTATTACTATTATATTACATTAATTATAGACATTTTTTATTGCTAATATCAATTTGTATTCATAAATCATTTGTGAAAAACAAAAAAAAATATTTGAGTAAATAATTTATGTTTGTGATGAGGAAGGTTCTTTCTCATTTGACATTTTTTATTTTTTCATTAAGAAGTCATCTAACGTCATTTGCTTTTTCCTCTTTTGTTCAGCAAGCAGTTGATAGCAAGACATTGCATCCATGATACTTGTTCTTAGCTTTGAACTTCTATCAAAATTTATCATTTTGTATAAACTGATCCATAATTTCTGTAATAGTAGCTAAACTTGTTTTGAGAAAATCCGTTGCAAGTTCCACAGCAGACTTTCATATGTACTGCCTCATTGATATCAAATGCACTGAGAGATGGCATAAGATTATCAAAGCAATAAATTCGTGCGATTTCAAATTTATATGTGTACAGCAATACCTTGCATAGTCCGGCTTCATTATAGTATGGATTATAACTGTTAATAAAAAATTTTTAATTTACTTTATTCTTTTAGAATAAATACAAAATGTAAATGTTCTTGTACTTAATACTTATATATGACTCAAGTAGCCACTATTTGATGAGTTAAGACATGCAGGCAACTGCTCCAGTGTTGTCAAATTTATCTTAACAACATTTGTTAAGATAAATTCAATTAGATGCTACAGAGAGATGTACAAAGAATGGAAACAAAAGAAACTTGTGCAGATGTCAATTTTGCATTTTTTTGATAAAAAAAAAATCTTTGAATTAAATTTTTTGTTCATTTATTTACAATAAAAACTTTAAATTCATTCATCTTGTTTTATTAATCATTAATTTTTCATGAAATGCACCTTTTCAAGTAGGTAATAACTCGTGAGCAACCAAAAAAATCTTGCTAGCTGACCACTGCCAGACACTTTTCGTCTCTTGTTGAATTGTTCAGTCTTATGCAAAGTACCACTCTGTGTTCGGAATGGCACCAAACAACTGATTTGGAGAAAGCGAATGTGTTCAACTGCTGAATGAACCTTCTTTATCTATTCGTCTTTATGGGCTTGGACTTACTTTCTACCCCTTTCTACTGTTAATTATAAATCTTTTATAATGATTTTAATGTTTAATACGTAAAGAAGTAATTATTAATATAAGAATTTACAATTTAAAAAAACATATGAGTAAATCGAAAATTTCCTGGAACCAATTATAATTTTTCCTATAATCTATGTACCTTGAACAGTCCGGTTTCAATTAGCCTAGTAAGAAAGAGGAACCAATTAATTGGAGTATGAGAATATTGCTGTATAAGGGTTTGAAAAACCGTGCCAAAGAGAATCAATAAAAAATACAGACTTCAGAAAAACCACCTTATACCGAAACATCATTAAGTGGGGCCTTACTGTATAGATTTTTATTCTAAATAATTACTGTCATAAGTACAGGTTGTCATAAGTTGGAAACCTCTTGTATATTATTGTCATTACTGGTTTCAATCCCAGGATCTCAAATATATTTGAACAGTTCTTGCAGGTATTTAATCTCAAGATTATAAGTCACTCAAACTCAGAATCATTCTAAGATTAAGTGACTTACAATCCTGAGAATGTTTTATAAAAATTCATTATGACATATAAAAATTTCATTTATTTATTATATTACAAGTATAATTATTATTATTTAAATTAAACTGCTTTCAATTTTTCTATATTTTTCATTATGAAACAATTTCTTACATTTATTAAATTATAGGATATAGAATATAAAAATATCAGGGCTGGGTGTCGGCAGTTTTAGGAGGTGTCAGTGTTGGTATCGGTAATAACTTTCTCATTGCTCAAAATTTATTAGTTTTAAATTTAAAAAATGTATTAAATAATTATTTTCTTTTTTGGTGAATAAATAATTTTTTCAGTAATAAATATTGAATAAAAATGTGTTCTAAAAAATCATTAGTGTGTGTTTACTATCAGAGGTGTCGGTGTCGGAACATTTTCCTGCAGACACCCCAGCCCTGAAAAATATTTCATAAATTTGATGAAAAATATCTTCTCTATTGTTTTACACCATTTGAAAACTTATTGTATAATAACTGACAGGACATTCCATTGACCATCATGAACCACTCACATTCATCATGATGAACAGAAATATAGAGGTGGCTAAGTTTTTACTGCAGTGTTTCCCAAACTTTTTCTATGACAGAACACTTTACAAATCCTGAAATTTTTACAGAACACCTTGGTTATTTTATAGTATAAGTAGATATTAATAATAAATAAATTAAGCAAGTAAATATAAGAGTTAAGAAAACAAAACAAATATTAATCATCAAATTGTAATTACGTAAAATAAAACACATGAAAATAGTAAAATAAACCAACGACTCCAATTTCAATTTGGGAGAGCATTTTTTTTTGGTCAACAGATGACATCACACTCCATTCTAGTAGAATACTATGTGGCAGGGCGAAACAAGCTCTTCCACAAGCTGCCCACCTCTGCGGAGGGGTCAGCCGGATTGTGGAGGACGGGGATCGATGGGCCAGGCCCAGACTGCATGATAAATATTTTCAAGGGACGAACCAGAGACTCAAACCCTGGCCTTACATATTGTCGTTTGGCCTCTACTACTAACAATGAACTGGACGAACACAAATAACATTTTCGTAAGCAACTGATAAGATATACTAACAATGAACTGGACGAACACAAATAACATTTTCGTACTAAGCAACTGATAAGATGCACTATATGTTAATATTCTAACAAAACTAAAAAACACTTACCTTTGTATAAATTTCACAAGTTGAACAGATAGGGAAAACTATAGCACGGTGAGGAAAAGTTCCTTATTTGCAAATAGCACACACGCTAGATGAAATACGTGGCCTGGCTGTACTGGCTGAAGTTTCCTGCTTCTCTCGCTAGGTCTCCATCTAACTCTCGCGCGCCTAGTAACAACACGAGAGCCAGTGGAATGGGGTGGCGGTATTACCCCACTCTCTCCTACCACAGGTATCGTCTCGGGTACCCCCTGGGGTACGCGTACCCTACTTTGGAGACCATTACTCTAATGTATAGATCCGCGTGCTATATGGCTCAACTAGAATCCTTTCTATAGTATAATACTTTCGCATAAAAATTAGGAAATACAATATATGCAAAATAAACATTCATATAAAATAATTAAATGTTACTTCAAATAGATAAATAAATAAAAAATAAATAAATTTCATAGCTGTTACTGCATTTGTGTTTATAAATTACATCATCTCGAATTTAAACTATCTTCTGAATTCTCATTATTCTTATCTTGTCAATTATATACATTCCCGGTTTTAATTTAAAGGATTTTTCTTCATCTTCGTCTTCCCATACTAATATAGACGAATTTATTTAAAGGATGTGGCATTAATATCCTATATAAAGAATTCGACTCGTCCTGACATCTGTTGATAACATTTATTATAAATTACGTAAAGAATAGTACATATACTATATATGTTATTATTATTTATATCATCATAAATGATAATAATTACAGTAGCGCTTGAGAGGAAATTTTTTGAATTTCAACTTTATTTAAAATTTTATAGTTACGTTTTACGTTAGAGCTGGAAATTATATAGAATGCTAAACTTCTTTCGAGGATCGATGATTTGTTCTAATGACATCAATTAACACTCCATTTCTTTAATAATAATAAAGAAAATCGATATTTAACAACATTTAAAATTCTTAAATTTTTAATATAAATTTTTCTATAATTTATTTATTTTTCTTTACATAATTTAGCTGAGCTTCGGCCAACTGACAGCATTTAAAATCATATGAAGCTTATATTAATTTTCATAATTTTTACGGAACACTTATTAACCTTTCGCAAAAGATAGTTTGGAAAATGCTGCTTTAATGAATATAGCAATCAATCAATTTATAATATTTTTTTGTAGTTAACAGTGAATTATCAATGCAAAAACATAAAAAATTGCAATAAGCATATAAAAGAAAAATGTGAATTTGTGCATTATCTATGTGATTTTAGCAATAAATAATGAAAATTTTATGCTGTATCTTATCTATAAAATACTTATTTTCAATTTAAAACATTCAATATATTTGAAATTTAATATTTATGATAGTGTTTTTCAAAATATAAATCTTAATTTAAAATTACATTTTATGATATATAAAAATTCAATTGGCCCAGCAGAAAATGAATTATCAACCTATATTACATTTAATATATATTACAGGATGATGGAATTTCAGGTAAGGAATCAAATCTTATAATCAATTTTTGTTTCAGAAGTTTATAAAGCTCTGGCTATTTTTTTGCTGTTGAATTTATCATCTTTGTCTTATAACTAGAACAATTCATCATTTTTATTTTCAAGATTTACAATAAAATTTGCTTAATTTTCTTTTTATACACTTCTGCATTTTGAAAATATATCAAAAACAGGGGAAGTTATGTGAAAAATATAGTGTATAATAGCTTAGTACTATTTTATTAAATTATTCAAATTACAGAATTTCTTTCATTTACCAATCCCAAATCCCCAGGCTGCAAACTCTAATGTCATGTTTTAATGTATTTCTCCTTGTCATACAAGAAGCATACTCTTCAACTTTGAAACATTTTCTTATCAATTTGAATAGAGACTCAAATTCCTTGAAAATTTGAATAGAGCCTTAAATCAATATTTCATTTTCAATCCAAATATAAGTTAAATTGGATACACTTGTTTGTATAAGCAATCTTATGAACCAAGATATATCTGTATACATCATTGACAGAAAATATAGAGAGAATGAATATTCAGTTATGATTTTCAATTATATATCTGTCTGTGAAAGTAGAAAATTTAGCTGCCAAAATCTGAATATAATTAGAATCTATATATGCAAACAATTATTTATTCATCAATTTATATTCTGCATACATGCAATTTTGCAATCTGTAAATCATATGATTGATTTATAACTCTCATCAGAAAAAATTTGTATTTTTTTTGGTATAGACTTTATTAAACTTTAACATACATGCAGTCTAAGACAAAGTTGAGATAATTTAATAGTCATTAATTTTGTACTTTTATTAGACATCTAGATTATTCTAGCATAACAGTTGTCAAGATCATATCATCTAATATAATATCAAATAAGCACTTTTTGCAGCTGAGAATTACTTTATTTCAGAGTAATGAACATTTTCAAGCAATAGTATATCTAAGACAATATTATATAATATAGCTAACATTAAATGTGGCCACCATATGATTTAGTGAAATCACAAAAAAATATTTTTGTAAATGGGAGATAGTTTAAGAAAATGGTATATTTAACTAGAGATATTTTAAATTGCTAGAGATATTTCTTTTTTATTGCTAATATTGATTTGTATTCATAAATCATTCATGAAAATCAAAATATTCAAATAAATAATGTGTTTGTAATGAAGGTTCTTTCTCATTTGGCACTTTGTTTTTTCATTAAGAATTCATCTAATATTGTTTGCCTTTTTCTCTTTCATTCAGCAAGCAATTGTCAATAGCAAGATACCATATCCATGACACTTCATCTTGCCTTATAATTTCTATAATAGTGTTTTGAGAAAATCCATTGCAATTTCTAGATTGCAATAAGCTATAAACAATGACAAAATATCAATGAAAAATGTTCTAACTTTAAGGAACTACAGTTTGAAGTGGCAGCATTCAGGTTAAAACTAAAATAGAATAACACTGATGACCGATCATAAATATGAACTGTGACCACTGTTGTTTTATATCAATGCTGTATCTGCACAGCACTGATATAAAACACACTATGAAACAGCATAGGAGTATCAAAGAAACAAATTCATGCAATTTTGGATTTATGTAAGTAAATAAATGTTTGAAAAACCGTGCCAAAGTGAATCAATAAAATATACAGAATTCAAAAAACACTGTGTTATATCAAAACAGCTTTTTTTACAGTACTTAACTGTAAAAATTGAGGTCAAAGCACTAGTAAGCAGACCAAAATATGCAAAAATCTTCCAAACAATTTTTTATTTATAGTAGTGCTTTCGGCATAAGTGCCATTATCAGCTCTCACAAAATGTTCTCATTTGTAAAAAGAACATTCAAACTTTTGTGAGAGCTGATGATGGCACTTATGCCGAAAGTGCTACTATAAATAAAAAATTGTTTGGAAGATTTTTGCATATTTTGGTCTGCTTACTAGTGCTTTGAGTTACCTCAATTTTTAGTTATCAAAACAGCATTAAGCAGGGTCTTACTGTATGTGTAAATGTGTAATATATAATGTGTGTAAATATATATGTAAAATAAATGTGAAAATACGTGTGCTATCTATTTCACATATTTCACTTTATATTATATATTTTACATATGTTAAATACAATAGAATATTTTTAACAAACTAATTGCATAAGCAATTAAATTGTTAAATAAAATTCTGCATAAATCAAAACTGCTTAACTTCAACAATGCTGCTGAAGTTCAACACTATCAAATTTAATAATATACTGGAATGGTCAAATGAAATTTATGAGCCTATTTTAACTATATATAAAAAAAATTTAAAACCATAAGTGATACTTTTGCAAACATATAATTTGTTTAATGAATCTTTTATTTGCATTTTATAGAAATTTAACAAAATTAAAAGATATGCATTCACATATCACTGGAACTGGTTAAGTCAAGGACTACTGTAAAGAATTTTTAAGAATTTTGAAATTGTTGGTTAAGATTATCCCAAAAACAGATTGTGGTTCTCAATTATTTAAGATTTTCATATATAATGACATGATGTTTGGCAGCTCTGTTACAGAACTACTCTACTTATAGTAAATTAATAAAATCTATCCATAATTTTTACTAATCCAAATCAGTAAAGTTCATTTAGTTAATTAAAATTGATTTTTTCCAAATAAAAATTATTTCCATACACTATAAAAAACAAATATCAATCTAACGTTAACATAATATAAACATATTACTGCTTTTGCTGCTTCTACTTATATAATCCAAAATAATAATATCAAATAAGCACTTTTTGCAACTGAGATTACTTTATTTCAGAGTAACAAACGTTTTCGGCAGTCTGCCATCATCAGATTATATACAGAAATAGAACAAATTTAAAGTTTAACAGAATGGAACAGAATAAAAAATAAATAAAATCACATGGATTGTATTGTTACAAACTCAAAAATTAGTAATCATATTAATACTACAAATTTGCAGAGGATTTGAATATCTAGTATATAAACAATTATAAAGTTACAGACAAATGCAAAATAATAATAATAGCATAGAACGTCTTTATTATTATTATATTTGAGAGGAGTGACTTCCTCGTCTGTATGTTGATTCAACCACACAGATCCATGCCTGAGGTAGTTCTAGAGCTGGTCTATCATTCAATAATCTTTCAGTTTATCTCCACATGATTTTTAATGTCTCTGTAGTCAAAGATTGTCTTGGTGCATTAAGTGATTTTATGACTCTTACATCCTCCCATCTTATCCTGAGATTATTATTATATGATTCTATCAATAATGCAGTAGATAGCTTTCCTCTCTTTATATCTTGTCTATGTTCTTCGATTCTTTGGGAGAAGATTCTTTTAGTTACATCCATATACGATGCCATTTGTCAGGTTTCCATATTCTCCACAGGAATCTTGTAGACTCCTCATTTTTCCATATCTTCTAAAGCAGGGGTGGGCAATTATTTTCTGCCACGGGCTGGAAAAACAATCTTCAGGATGAAACAGGCCATATAAAAATTGAAAAGTGCCTTAGGGTGAATTTAACCTTATGATGCCATAATTATGTAATTATTAATTAATGTAATGAAATTATTAATGATAATATTAGGTAATCATTAATAATTAATAAAAATTACTTTGACTTAAAATGACTACTCACATTCAAGCAAGATTGATTCATGCACAAGATATTCCCCTCACCATCACACAGGACAAGAATAATGGTTGCGCTAATTTATCTGCACACATTCTTGTCAATCTTGCTAACATGTGTAGCTACTTTTGTGATATATACACAAAGAATATATTCATGTGTCAATATTATTTTAAAAATATACTTTTCTTGTATTACTTTCTTAGTTTTTGTTAGTATGCAGAGTTCAAGAGCATCTGTAGAAACTATTTTTTTCATTAGAAACATTAAAAAATAATTCATCCTACGAATTAATATATTCAGATAATTTTCTTTAAAAAGAAGTATTTTATTAAACTGATTGATTACTAACAACCTATTACGTCAGAATATTACAAAATATTAGGACTGATTGATTGTTAACAACCTATAACATCAGAATGTTACAAAATATTAGCACCCACAAAGTTAATTTTGTAAAAACAAATTTACAACTTAATGTGAATGATGAAATTTACTATGTTCATGACAGAATGTTACAAAATATTAGGTACCTACATAATTTTGTAAAAAAAAACCAACTTAATGTGAATGGTGAAATTTATTATGTTCATGGTTAATTATATCATCAAAATTTTGAGGAATCTGGCTAGTGTACATGTACACTGTACAGAGTATCTGAGTATCCATTATTTTATATTTTTCTTTTTGACTAGAATTTTATGAATGTGAGCCTTGAAACTAATATGTTCTAGTTTATGCGGCAGGCCATATAAGATGCCTTTGCGGGCCGTCTTTTGCCCACCCGTTCTAAAGGATCTTTTTCGTTTCTTAGGAGGTTAAAAATAGTAGGCCTTCTTCGTATTGCTAATTTCTTCTTCTGCTTTTTCGCTATCCTATCCACTACATTAAATCCTTTCAGATTGTATGGTATAGATAGGTATTCTTCTTGTTGGGTAGTGGATATAGACATGTTCAGATGATTATTACTTATCTTATTAAGATTCTCCCATACTGAGTTTAGTATATTTTGTAAAAATGATCTATTGTATCCATGCTCTTTCCCTATATTCATAATATATTTAATTTCCTGCTTCATGTCTGCTGGTTCAGTAGAGTATGTGATGGCCCTCCTAAAAAATTACCTGAAAGCTGCCTTCTTGTAACTAATTGGATCCAGGGACCAGTTTGATATAAGGACCAGTTCATGGGATGATTTCCTAAATACACTCATTTTAAAATTGTCGTTAATTATATTTATTCTCAGGTCCAAATAATGGGTTGTCTGTTCGCTTTGCTGTTTTTTTTTAGAGTGAGCCCATAGGTATCCAGTGTAAATGCATTAGTGAAATCCTACAAACATGAGTCATTCTCCCATACTATCATAATATCATCCACAAATCTTATGTAAAATTTTAGCATTGGCTGGAAAGCTAGGATATGTTGATTTTCTAAACTTTAAATTTGTTCTATTTCCATATGTAACCTAATGATGGAAGATTGCCAAAAACATTCATTACTCTGAAATAAAATAATCTCAGCTGCAAAAAGTGCTTATTTGATATTATTATTTTGGAATATAATATAAATTTATTAATTTAATTATATTACTGATTATTATAAAGGAATGGAATACATAGTAGCCACTACTTCAGGCCCACTACGAACAGGTCAAAATTTCTGAACTGTCATCTTGAAAGTTGGAAAAATGAATTTAATAGCCTGAATCCATCCTGAAAAAATCTAGAGGTATGAATCTCAGAATTAATCTTTGGGTGGCCAGCAAACTCTTATAAGCTGCCAGGTGGCAATTTTATTGCTCTAACAGAAAGATTAATGTGGCAACCAGCAACTTCTCATGGCCAACCACATTGGTGACCAAGGTTGCAGAGTCGGAGTCAGGAGGTCAGAGGTTTTTGAATGGAGTCAGAGCAGAATTTTAAACTGACTGGAGTCTGGAGTTGGACCTTACAAATTTTAGGAGTCGGAATCAGAGTTGGATTTTTTTTTAAACATGGAGTCTTCATTGGATCATTTGCCATCTGATTCTGCGATCCTGGGTTGCAGAATCGAATGTTTTTAGATGGAGTTGGAGTCAGAGTCGAATTTTTAAACTGCCCAGAGTCAGAGTCAGACCTTACAAATTTTACAGAGTCAGAGTTGGATTTTTTTTAAAAGGTGGAGTTGGAGTCGGATCATTTGCCATCTGACTCTGCAACCATATTGGTGATCACATAAAATTTTTCTTAAGAACCTGCTATAATATATTATTTAAATATTAATATGCAATATAATGTAATGTCACATTTTATACTTAAACTTTATTCCAAATTAAACTATCTCATTATATGCTAATATCTGTATTATAATTTAAACTGATTAAGATATTTCCTGATAAAGATTTAAATAAAGTTGAAAAAGATTTAAACTAATATATTTTTTTTTTTACATTTCTACTTTTAAGTTGATTTATATTCTTCATAAATATTAGAATCGATTCTTCATATCAGCATAAATTTTTCTTCACAGCATTAAGCACTACAGATCCCTAAGTATATGCTCCATATACAAGTAGAATCCATAATAGACATACTAGTCTTGTAATTGCTTCTACTCAGATAAAAAATAATACTATAAATAAGCACTTTTTGCAGCTAAGATTACTTTATTAAAGAGTAACAAATGTTTTTGGCACTAAGCCATCATCAGATTAGAAAAGAATAAAATAAATTTAAAAAATCATAAAATAGAACAACGTGAATTGTTATGGCTACAAGTCAAAAGGTTAACAACAACAATAATAAAACTTATTATTATATTAAGATATTTAACTACATAAAAATTTAAGCTTTAACTATGAAGATGTTGGAAATTATGAAGAAGAAGAAAACTGAAAAAATCCTGAATGATAGACTGGCACTAGAACTTCCCCAGTGCGGGCATATGCAATGAAAGAACATGTATTCAAAGACCGTAATCCTCTTTAGATTAACAATTTTACATTGATTCTAATTATATTATTATTTTTAATTCTTATTATGTAGTTAAATATCTTAATATATTATAATAATATAGTTTTATTATTGTTGTTAATCTTTTGACTTGTAACTATAACAAATCAAGTTGTTCTATTTTATAATTTTTTAAATTCATTCTATTTTTTTGTAGCCTGACCATGGTTTAGTGCTGAAAACATTTGTTACTCTTTAATAAAATAGCTGCAAGAAGTGCTTATTTATAGCATAAAATCTGTAGTATCAAAATTACAAAATTATGATCATGAAAAATAAAAAATGTTTCCAATGATGATATCTTTTATGGCCCATTTTACCAATCATAGTTACAGTAAATAATCAGTTAAAAAAATCATAAATCTTTCAGGCCAAATTTACTTTCAGATAACTATTTTCTCAGAACAATTATTTAAAGTAAAAAAACTTTTTGATATCACATAACTAGCTCATCACTAAATGATAATGGAATAAGATAATGTAACCTTCATCCATAAAGAAAATACTACATAAAGCAAAATGTAAATTACAATATACAGTACACATTTCTGAAATGTATATAGTATGGATATACTATCAATATCTTACATTTTCATATTATTAATATAATGAATATAAAATTTAATCTAACTTCATTATTTTCTGTAATATAAGAAATATTTCTAACAAAGCATTTACTCCTAAATTAGTTAATGACAATGAGATCAGTAAGATTTTTTAAAGTGACAAGTGGCAATAAATTTGATCAATTAAAAGCAACAAGTTCATATATAAATATTCCCAAATATATCATAACTTAATAATATTTAAATAATAAAACATTTTGATAATAGTTACACACACTCATTAAAATTTAATCTTAGATCCATACATTTTTGCTCATAAATTATTAAAGGGAAACTTTATAAAGTTAATTTTAAATCAATTATAAAATAAATGATGTTACCATATTCTACTTCGGACTACTATAATCTTATATTGAAATATTTTTAATATAGTTAAAAAGGAAATTCTTACCTTCTCTGGCTTTAAGATACACAGTGTTAGCAACAATGTTCTCTAATTCCATCAGTTCCAGTTTGGATTAGTTGTGACGCTTTGAGGGACGTATCCCTGCACAACCCTAATTCTAAAACACCTACAGTTTTTATAAGTTATTCACACCCAACGGTGTTTATTAACGTAAGATTTGTATATCGAGATATATTTTTTTTTATATTTATCCACTCATTTTAAAACTGAATGAACGATATCTCTTTGACAACATGGTTGACTGACGACAGTTCCTACAGGAACTCGGTTCATAAAACGTGAAAAATCGATAATATTTATTTCGTCTCTTATTAAAAATTAATATTTATTATTTATTATGTATTTTTTTAAAGTAATAATATATTATTATTTAATTAATTATGTAGAAACTATATATTCTCTGTTTTGTCTTTTAACTTTGGGGTAGTTATTTATATAGCATAACCATATTGTTTATTTTGCAAATAACATTATTTATTATATGACTTTGGAATGTTATTGTTTCCCATTTCATAACTTTTCTATTTAAATTCTTGTACAGTACTTAAAAAAATGTAATTGCAAACATTATAATTACGATTTTTTAGCAGTTTATTAAATCAAATTAATAAAAAAACTTTCTAAGCATTAGACTATACAGCAGGGATGCACAGCTTATTAAGACCAAGGGCCGCATAGATTCACTGTGACTTATAGGAGGGCCACCAAAAAAACCACGAAAGTTATATATCATATCATGTTTATTAATTATATGTTACAAAGAAACGTAATCAAAAGAAAACAAAGAATTTTTAATTGAATGCGTGGCATTATATTGATTAAAAATTTTTTTTTTTTTTTGTTAAATTCGACATTTGTAGTAATCAAAAGGTGAGTTTTTAAATTCAACACTCTTCCACCACTGATGTACTGTACATCTAAAATAAAGTCATAACAATCCATCGGTGGGTGCAAAATAAGGATGGTGCTAAAGCGTCTGTTTTTAAATTCAACTCTTGTACATCAAGATGGCTGACTATTTGAATGTTATTTTGTCTTCTGTTTCTAGTCAGTTTTTAATACGACGTTGGAAATTATTTTTTCAAATGCAAAAAAATATCTGCTGTGGAACTGTCAACAGACAGAGCATAAACTGATTCTCCAATCTTTACATTTATTTTTCGTATGGAAAGAGACATCTTTAAAAATGACGTCAGGCTGTTCCACCAGCGTCAACCGAACAAATACTATAGTTGATGTGATGAGTTACTGTTGAATACACCAGTGACATCACTGATGAATTTACAAACAGTTTAACGAACATGGTTTACATCACTGATGGAGAATGTTGAATTTAAAAACACACCCAAACACAAAATTGATTCTAAATTTTCATTAGTTAAGCGCATCGTTGATTAAGCGGCACTACCTTGTGCCATGCCTTGTGCGCATGAACGATTTTTTTAAATTACTTTTTTCACACACACAAATACTGTATTGTAAAAATAAAAAAATGTTTAATTATTACAAATATGATTATTTTTTCCTTATTGTTTAAAAGCATTATTATCAAACCACTATAAAATAATTTCTCGTCAGAAAAATATTATTTGAAAATGCATTGTTCATAACTACAAATGATTTTTAGTTGATTGTATGACTTGTTGAAATAACACATGGTGAGGCAGGCCGCCAACAAATCAATGGAGGGCCACGGTCTGTGCATCGCTGCTATGCAGTATATGATGATATCAACAACATGCCAAATAAAGAACAATTAATGTGTTAAATTTGATCAAATCAAATGAATGATTATTTATTTATTTTTGTATAATAAATAATTAATGTTATTCTAATAAAAACTTCATTAGACTAAATTTGATTTACAAATAAAATCTGAACTCTAAAATATGCCAATATTATATATAGGTCGCACTGTAAATAAATATTGTACTGCATACGAATTTTAGTTGTTTCTAACAGACTTTCCTAACATAATTATTGATAGTTATCTAAATTTTAATCTCAAAAAAAAAAATTATTGATAAATATATAAAGCCTTTATCGAAAATCTTTTGAATATAAAAAATATTTGGATTAATCATTAATTTATATTTATTATTTAGCTCATTGATTATTTCTATTATTTTAAATTATGTAACTAATGACATAGAGTAATGCTAAATCATTTATTTTGAAAAGATTAATAATTGATTTTACTTTAAATTTCTCATTAATATAAAGTGACCAGATGTCCCGGATTCGCTGGGACAATCCCGGTTTTTGAGTCTTTGTCCTGACTTGAAAAATGTCCAGGATTGTCCTGTCTTTTACTTATAATTAAATAGTTCATAGTAAAAACTTAAAAAAAAAGATTAACTAAATTTAATTTTAAAAAATTAGCTTCTGAAGAATTCTCTTTCCCAAATTTTATTATGCATAGAATATGGTTACCCTAATATAATCAATGTGGATGTGTCCATCTGAAGAAAAAGTAATAAAATAGTAAAATATATTGTTTATATTTCTTTATCAGTTTTTGCAAATTTTTTTAATAATTTACTTTTTTCATTGTTTTTCAAAAAAAATTTTTTTTTATTTTGTCCAACCCCACACCCAGCCCTATACCCTTACGTCCCCCAATATCTAGAGCAGTGGTTCCCAACCAGGGATGCTCACATCCTTTAGAAGTGCGAAATGGCATTCCAGGGGATGCGAGATAACACTTCAGAAGTATATTATGCTATTATTATATTTCAAAAATAATTGTTATCAACATTTCCAGGCTATACCTGGAAATGTTGATAACAATTGAGATTGCATAGACTTTTTACTCACTACAGGATCCAATAATTCAAAATGCCCAATTAATATTTAAGATAACTAATGAAATTGCTGGATCGGTGCTCCTCGAACCTCGCCTTCGCAGCACTGCATCTTCTGCACATATGCATGGGGTACCGGATAATTTACTAAAAGCCAAAGGGATACCCGGACAGAAAAGGTTGGGAATCACTGTTCTGGAGCGTCCGGGATTGAAGTTCAGAAAATTTGGTCACTTTATATTAATATAATATTTTTTCCTCAAAACTTTTAATTACAATATTCTTTTATTTACTTATTTATTGATTTGAAATAATTTTTGAGTTACAAAATAGTTTTTCTTTAAAAGAATGCACAAATTTCTATTAATTTTTTCCTGTGCGTCCATCATAAGATAGGGTTCAATTCCCGAGCTCACAACTACAGAGAATTTTTCTGGAAGTGTCTGGATGCCGCTTGATGAATCCCATTCTCCACTTGACGTCTGGCCCTTACCATGGTGTGAGTAGAATACAATAATATGAAAAGCGGCATCGGTCGGATGGCTACGGTGGAAGTGTGATGTCCTTCTGTGTGCTTTTATGTCCCTTTCAGTCGGTGAGTATGAAGCGGTAGAGTATTCCTTGGGTCACACAACCTTAATGACGGTCAGCCGTCAGATAGAGGATGGGATGCAGCCGGGCCTGGACCCTTCCTGAAAAACTGGAATACAGCATATTTCCACCGTGACCATCCGGCCGACAGCATATTGTCTTTGCATCCTGAAGGACGTCGGTTCAATTTCCAAGTTCCACAACCACAGTTTTTGCAGGATGAGTCTGGCTCATTGAACCCTATCCACCACATGGCGACTGACCCAACGAAGGATGTAGACAATCTGTGGAGCGGATGGACATGCCCTGTCGCACCAATTAAAATGCTGCATTAAACCATATAGAAAAAACAAAAATAGTATGGAAAGTTGGTAAAACCAGAAACAAAGCACAGCAAAAATTATGACGAATCCGGACCCAGCATATTGATCGCCATCTTCTATCCGGCAAATAGTCCAGGGTATCTCAATCACGGATTTAGTTTTTTTTTTTGTCAACAGATGACGCCACTTTCAACTTAGTGAGAATACTAAGTGACGGGGCGAAACAAGCCCTTCCACAGGCTGTCCACCCCTGCTAGCGGTAAATAGCTATTTTTATTTTTGGCCAACAGATGACGCCACTCCATTCTAGTAGAATACTATTTTTGTTAACAGATGACGCCACTTTCCATTCAGGGAGAATACTAACTTTGTCAACAGATGACGCCACACTCCATTCAGGTAGAATACTATGTATTTGTCGATAGATGACGCCACTTTCCACTCAGTAAGAGTACTAAGTGGCGGATTGATAACGGTTGATTTTTTTTGTCAACAAATGACGCCACATTCCTTTCTGGTAGAATACTATGTGGTGACGCCACTTTCCATTCAGGGAGTATACTAAGTGGCGGGGCGAAACAAGCACTACTCAGTAAGAGGCGAGGCGAAACAAGGACCTATTCCTATGACTTTTATATGGATTTAGATTTCACAGGCTGCCCACCCCTGCGGAGGGGTCAGCCGGATTGTGGAGGACGGGGTACTCAGTAAGAGTACTAAGTGGCGGGGCGAAACAAGCCCTTCGACAGGTTTCCCACCCCTGCGGAGGGGTCAGCCGGATTGTGGAGGACGGGGATCGACGAGTAAGAGTACTAAGTGGCGGGGCGAAACAAGCCCTTCCACAGGTTGCTTTTCTGCGGAGGGGTCAGCCGGATTGTGGAGGACGGGGATCGACAGGCCGGACCGCGGAGGGGTCAGCCGGATTGTGGAGGACGGGAATCGACGGGCCGGGCACGGAGAGGTCAGCCGGATTGTGGAGGACGGGGATCGACGGGCCGGGCAAGTGGCGGGACGAAACAAGCCCTTCCACAGGCTGCCCACCCCTGCGAGCGGCTGGGCGAAATCAGCTTTTTCACAGTCTGCCCACTCCTGCGGAACGGGGCGAAACAAGCCCTTCCACAGGCTGCCCACCCCTGCGGAGGAGGTCAGCCGGATTGTGGAGGACGGGGATCAACGGGCCGGGCCCGGACCTCAGGATAAATATTTTCAAGGGGTGGGACCCGAGATTCGAACCCGGGTCCTCAGAGTGGAAAGCCGTGGGACCCGAGATTCGAACCCGACCCCATGATAAATATTTTCAAGGGGTGGGACCCGAGATTCGAACCCAACCCCATGATAAATATTTTCAAGGGGTGGGACCCGGGATTCGAACCCGCCCCCATGATAAATATTTTCAAGGGGTGGGACCCGAGATCGAACCCGGGTCCCATGATAAATATTTTCAAGGGGTGGGACCCGAGACTCGAACCCGGGTACTGGGTCAGCCGGATTGTGGAGGACGGGGATTGACAGGCTGGGCCCGGACCCCACGATAAATATTTTCAAGGGGTGGGACCCGAGATTCGAACCCGGGTCCTCAGAGTGGAAAGCCGGGATCCGAGATTCGAACCCGGGCCCTCCAGAGTGGAAAGCCGAAGCGTTTCCACGCGGCCACCCGAGATTCGAACCCGGGTCCTCCAGAATGGAAAGCCGAAGCGTTTTCGCTCTTCCGATCTCCCCATGATAAATATTTTCAAGGGGTGGGACCCGAGACGAACCCGGGTCCTCCAGAGTGGAAAGCCGAAGCGTTTCCACGCGGCCTATCCGGCGCCCGGACCCCATGATTTGATTTTCAAGGGGTGGGACCCGAGACTGTACCCCGGGTCCTCCAGAATGGAAAGCCGAAGCGTTTCCACGCGGCCAATCCCAGTGATTGGACCCCATGATAAATATTTTCAAGGGGGACCCGTGACTCAAACACGCCCCATGATAAATATTTTCAAGGGGTGGGACCCGGGATTCGAACCCGAATCCTCCAGAGTGGAAAGCCGAAGCGTTTCCACGCGGCCAATCCGGCCGACTCACGGATTTAGTTGTTGAGCATGATTAAGCATTCTCTTACCACCTAACGAGTTGAAATCCGGGATACCTTTATGCTACTTTGCATCAGGCTGATTGTAAACTGCAAAGTATATCAATGCCTACCATAGATCGCCCACACTTATGTTGGAGTTTAGTGGTCAAGTGAACGATGGGTTCAGCAATCTCGGCGTAACACTTTTTTGATAACAGATGTCGCCACTTTCTACTCAGGTAGAGTACTAAGTGATGGGGATGTGCAGAAATACTTCAGCTTTCCACCTTGGAGGATCCGGGTTCGAGTCTCGGATCCTCCTTTGGAAATATTTATATTTATTTAGAAATGGTGTCCAGGCCTGGCCCGTCGATTCCAGTCCTTCACAATCCGGCTGATCCTCCGCAAGGTTGAGCAGCGTATGGCAGAACTTGTTCAGTCACTCTATTTATTATTCTATTGCGTGGAAAGTGGCGTCATCGTTTGGCAAAAAAATCATCTTGTGTATTGGTCAATTACGTCGATGGTCCACTCCTTCACGGCTGTCAGCATAACTTCCAGTTGGAAAGTGTCGTAAAACAAGAAAAAAGGAATAGTAATGCGTACTCATTGTTAAATATTATGATATATTAAATAAAATATGCTTATTTAAAAATATCTTGAAACATTTCCTATATTAAATTTTTCCCACTCAAATATTGTATATAATTGCCAACGATGGTAATTTCATAATCTATAAATCTGTAGCATCCAGCATCATAAGCTAGTAACATATTCCGAATTATATGTCATCATGAAATATAATACACATATTTTTGTTATTTGGCCATTTTTGTTTTTTAAAATTTTTTTAAAAATAATTTGTATTAGTAATTCTACAAAAGTGGCAACATTGAAAATAATATTGCACGTGTTGCTTTAAGCGAATTAGTGGACGTTCGTAGTCACGTGTTTCGTTTAAATCTATCTTCAGTTTTAAAACGAAGAATTTCGTCATTGGAGGAAAAAGCTCGAGCTATAGCCTCCATATTATTAAGTGAAGAAGAAGAAGAAGAAGAAACGAAGAAAATAAATACAAAATAATTAATTGTACAGAAAAGTTACTTTATTTCTTCTATTTATAAATGAATAGTTTAGGAACCGACGTGATATTTCAATCCGATATTTCTAATAATCCTCGATGTATTCACGGTTTGTATATTTTTGTATTTTGTGAAATTAAAAGTTTTTACTTCATATAAAGAAAAATTGATAAAAATTATCTTATTCAAGGACCTACATTATTGTTTAAGAAATTTGTAAAAGATGAAAAGAAATCAGGAAGAAGATTTTACGCCTGTTCAGCTTGTAGAGATAGGAAAGAATGCCAATTTTTTCAATGGGAAGACGAGAAAATGTCTCAATGCAGAAAAATGCACTGGGAAAATGCATTGAAAAAGTTACAAAAAAAATTTCCACACAAAAATTGTGTGAAAATAATGAAGCAATTTTTAAAACTAAACAATTCCGAAAGAAAATTTTGTAAAACGTGTTCTTATCTTATTTTGCCTAATGAATATAAAGATCACCTACAACATAATGTTTGTTATGTGAAAGAAGAGGAATTACAAAGACCGAGTTTCCTTCTCTCACCCTTTCAAAATAATAAAAAAGAAGCAGTTAAGTATAATATTTTAATTATTGTGTATTGTATTTTATAGTTCTTAAATTTTAATGAAAAAATCTTTTAATATATTAAATTCAAAGATAAATAAGATTCAAAGTATGCCTGTATAAAATTTAATTTTTTGCATTTAAACTAATAGAAAAGTTTTTGGTATATTTTTACAGGCATACTTTGCTTTAAAGTGCTTCTCAATTATATTCCATATTTTTATTTTATATCTTAAAATGAAAATTATCTGCAAAATAATACTTAGAACAGTTATATCAAACATAAATTAACATACATACAGGCTGGTCATGGAACATTCTTGAAAAATAAACTGAGTTCTAGAATTGAACCTAGCTTCAAGGTAGTAAGCAAATGCTCTACCATGCAAACCATCTGACTGGTATTTTCAGCCTATCACTAAGATGCACTTAATGAATAATAGTGCAAATATGTTTTTAGGCTTTTAAATGCAATAGCAAATAAAAAAAAGTTGTGATTTACAGCAGTGGTATGGAACATAATTGCCACAATAATGAGTTATACATGTACAGCTAGTCCTTGATTTATAATGTTTGATTTTAAACCCTGTCATTGTAAGTCAGAATTAGGGTTTCTGATTTCTCGGCCTTTTTCCAGGAAATCCCGGGAACATAAAATCCATTCCCAGTAATCCCGGGAATGCATTAAAATTTAATTACAGCCTGTAGCATTGGCTGGTATACGAGAGGGCACCTCCATGTATTTTAACCTCCTTGCATCACACTTCCCCTCGCTTTGAGATTTACGTCAACACTCGCTCCCAGCGTTTGCCGAACGCGTCCATAATTACAGAAATCATTTCGATCGAAATTCACCTTGCTATAACTTTCATTCTAAGACATATATTAATCTAATATTTATACTACAAGTATAAGATTAATCTAACATTTATACTACAAGTATAAATGTTAGAAATATTTGAAAAACAAAAATGTTCAGTAGGACAGATTGGAAAATTTGAAGTTTAGAATACAATTAATAATAAAAATTAGGAGTGGCTGAAATAACAGAAATCGTTAAAACGTTTTCACCTCCGTAGACAATTTAAAAGGTCGCATTGTTTCACCGATTTCTATATAATTCGGGAATACAGTACAGTAGAGTCTCCTTAATCCGACACACATGGTTCCAGGGTTTGTTGGATTATTGGATGTTTAATGAAGAAGAAAAAAATGAAATTACACAAACGAATACACTCAGTTTATTTAGACTTTCATGTCAAATCTTTCACAAATCCCTCAATTTTATCTGATTTTTTTTGCTATAAATGGTGGTCCGTCCAAAATTATAAAATGAAGCCAAATCACTAAACTTTTCTTTCAAGTCATTATTACTTATTTTCGACCACAGTCAATGTTTTGTGTTTTCGTTTTTCACTTTTTCTGGTTTGTGACATTATGTAAAGATAAATAACAAACATTGATACAGAAAAAATTTACTATTTTACGGTAAACAGTATACTGAGCTTAAAAATTAGTCCGATATAACGCCTGCTCAACGAATGGATAGCGGCTGACAATTTGTTTACCTCAGTTTCTCTCTGGCACATCGACAAGTTGTTACATGAAAATTTCACGTGGGCGGCATGACGATTCGCAGAATGTCGGACTACAGAGAGACAACTGTATATGCATATATCATGGACTAAAAAATGTCAGAGCCGTTGAGTCAAAGGTGATATAGGGATCTCTCATCCGTAAACTCCTACGGATTGCATTGTTCAATTGATTCTGAAAAATATTCAAGTTATTCCTCGATTTGCACGGTTTCTGTACAGTTTTATTATTGGTGTTTCGTTACTGAGCGATTTTTCGATTGTTCAAAAATAAGTTTTTAAACATTTGCTGGCACGAACACTAAAGAGGAATACAGATAGTCCTCGGATGGATTGGCTGTATGGAATCTTCGGCTTTCCAACCTGGATTAGTGGCGTACCTAGGAATGTGTGAATCCCCCTGGGCGGTATTTTTGGATCCAGGTTCGAGTATCCAGTCTCTATCTTGGAAATATTTATCATGGGATCCAGGCAGCGCCATCACGTGATTGGAGAAGCTGTTATAAAAAATTAGTGATGATGACTTTAACAGAATTTTTATTTCCTTTCATCTATATAAAAATATTTAGCTTATTTAAAAATTCTTATATGACAATATGGTTATAATTCGGTTGATCACTCCACAGGATGGGCAACCTGTGGAAGGGCTTGGTCCGCCACTTAGTACTCTTACTGAGTGGAAAGTGGCGTCATCTGTTGGCAAAACGTTCTCGATTTATGACGGCGGATCCGGTTTCATGCCCCACTATCATAAGTCGGAAGTCGAAAAATACCTAAAATTTATTGAAGGAAATACCTATTAATTTATTTACCCATGGTAGAGTCGAACCCCGTGATGGATGGTGAAAATTACTAAGTGGTAGAACATTCCAGCACTTGTAATATTCGGTTATGCTAACGGCGTAAAACAAAGAAAAACCACTGATTTTTAATAAACTCGAAAGTGCAGCACACAAAGAACACCAGTCCATGTGTTCTTTTCACTCTTCAAAATATTTTATTAATTCAGTACTAATTATACATACATTGTGTTCTACAACAAGCATATAACAATAATGCAAGTCAGATAACAAGCACTATAAGACACTAAACTTATTCAATACATTTTACCGTATAATTCACCTATAGATTAATTTATATCATTTTTATAAATTAAAATCTAATATGTAAATTTTATTCCCAGATCGGTTTATATCAAATACTCCAAAGCATCTTTGACACAGAATCTGTACGAAGATTGAGATCGCAATCAACAATTCGTGTTTCAAATTAATAAGATCATCATATTGTTTTGTTCAAACCATACAGTATCTGATTTGTTTTTTTTTTTTAGAAAGTATGCCCGGATTGAAATAGTAAGCAGCGATTAGTTTTTTCAGTTCAGAGCGCTGTAATCGACCCATCTCTTTCGTATACCTCACCCATATTTTTAGTCAGAACGGACGCATCCATTTTTACTTACCACTTCTTAGTCAGAACGGACACGTCCATTTTTAGCTTCCATTATGCAGAGTCCGAACTGACAAACTTTATAACCGATCAACTTCCGGTAAGCTCAGCCCCTGCGAAGCAGGTGACTACTTTTTTGGAACGAACTGTACATTCAGCGACAGAGCCGGATTCAATTAATGTGGGGCCCAATTGGATATTTCGCGCGAGGCCCCTCAAAATATGGCTTACATGTATAAATAAAATAACTACTAACATTTATAAATAAATAAACATTTTTTTAATTTATCAATTTCCATTCAAATATACAATAATTAACGTTAGCAATGTCTTTGAGACAGATTTATTTTACTTATTAATAAAAATAAATAGAAAATTTCTTTCCCATGTTCTAAAAGATATAAAATAAAATCAATTCACTCGCATTCAATTTTTCCAAAAAGTCTTTATAGATCTACAAAAATTAGATTTTGTAGATCCTAACGCTGGGATAAAAACCCAGCCATAATAATAATAAATATAAATCATTATTCTTTGTTTATTAGGCTTTTCATCATTTTATTCTACCTCAAGCGCAAGGTTCCTTCAAGCCGAGACCCGATTGGGTGCAATCGGTTCAATTGGTTCATATCCGGTCCTGGCGGTGCCATAAGTTGAAGTTATCCTATTAGAAGCGATATTTTGCTTTTAAAATTTCTCGTTAATCCAGCGCTTCTCAACTTTTCAAAGTGCGGCTCAGTCGGCCGGAAAGGTCGTGTGGAAACGGTTCGGTTTTCCAATTTGAAGGACCCGGGTTCGAGTCTCGGATCTCACCCCCTTGAAAATATTTATCATGGGGTCCGGGTCCGGCCGTCAATCCCCGTCCTCCACAATCCGGCTGACCACTCCGCAGGGGTGGGCAGATTGTGAAAGGGTTTGTTTCACCCCGCCATGTAGTATTCTACCAGAATGGAGTGTGGCGTCATCTGTTGACAAAAAAAGCGCGACCCAAACCGTGTGTTCCTAAATTCATCGGTGACTTCACCGGTGAAAGAAATTAGTTCCTAAATCCACCGGTGCAATCCATCGGCAGCGTTCCAAAATCTGACTTCTGCTCATCGGTGTCGCATCAATCTCACCAACTAGAAATGCTGGTGGTGAGTGAATATGGCGGCTCATTTAAACAGACTGAGTTGTCATTTGGAAATTTTTCGATCGAAATAGATGTTGAAAAGGAAACATATAATAAGTTTTTGACAGGTTATTCGTATTTAAGAAATGATTAATAAAATAAAAATAGGTTAAATAGCGTCCTTGTTAGTCACTTTCGCATCAATCTCACCAACTAGAAATGCTGGTGCTGAGTGGTGAGTGAATATGGCGGTTCATTTAAACAGACTGAGTTGTCATTTGAAAATTTTTCGATCGAAATAGATGTTGAAAAAAAAACATATAATAAGTTTTTGACAGGTTATTCGTATTTAAGAAATGATTAATAAATTAAAAATAGGTTAAATAGCGTCCTTGTTAGTCACTTTTATATAAATATTCCTGTATACATGTAAAGTTGATATATACGTATATAAAATATAGGATAATATTTCCAAGATTTAATTTGGCAAGATTATAAAAGTAATATGAATGTAACTTTCATTTCTTTTTTATTGGATAACAATTATATATGGATATATTATAAAAAAAATAAACATATAGAAATAGTAGTACATTATGATCATCAAAAGTATCTGCAGATATCTCATGAAATAAAAAATATTTAATTTGGCAAGATTATAAAAGTAATATGAATGTAACTTTCATTTCTTTTTTATTAGGTAACAAAATTATATTATAAAAAAATAAACATATAGAAATAGTAGTACATTATGATCATCAAAAGTATCTGCAGACATCTCATGAAATAAAATAAGATTTTGAAAACAATTGATCACCAATCCATTACAATTTAAATATAAATATCCAAGATAATATTATGAACTAGTTAATAACCCTTATTTTTATATTTGATTTATTTTTCATGAAGGTAAGAATGTTCAAATAAATGAAGAAAGATTTATATTATGTACAGTTTTATTCACTTCAATAAAATGTGTATATCAAAACTTGGATTTAGCTGCAATTTCAATTTCAAATAAAGTATATATTGAACAGAAATAAAAATTATTGTTTATTTAAGTACAAAAAAGTTATGTTTACTTAAATAAATATCAAATACAAAATTTTAATCTAGATATTTTTTACATATAATTTAAAATTTCGTTACAGTTATTAAAAAAAGCGCGACAAAAAAAAGCGCGACCCATGCCTATTATTATAATCAGCTATCTGATTCTGAATATCGGAAAGAAAATATTTCATTTATAAGTTCAGCCATGTTGTTTCTCATTAAACACGTTCCGAAAATTAAGTCAATCGTACTCATCGTGACATCATCAGTCTTTCATCGATGGATGTATAGTTGATGAATTTAGGAACACACGAAACTGCGTAGTGAGCGGTTCTCGACCATCCACCATAAAATTTTAAATGGAAATTTAGAGGTGAAAAAATGATAATATTTGTTTTGCTTGGGAAAAAATCAGAATATTTTTGATTGATGAGGATATAGTAGTGAAAAATAAAACAATATCTATAGACGTAAAGTAATTGAATTAAGGTTCCAACAAGCCTTTTAAATGATTTAATGATTACTAGAGGTGAAAAAATGATAATATTTGTTTTGCTTGGGAAAAAATCAGAATATTTTTGATTTATGAGGATTGATGAGGATATAGAAGTGAAAAATAAAACAATATCTATAGACGTAAAGTAATTGAATTAAGATTCCAACAAGCCTTTTAAATGATTTAATGATTATTACTAAAACTTTCAGGTATTTAAGATTTTCTCAGATTAAGATTTAAGAAGGGGAATACAATTCGAGAAAATTTTTCTGCTTTGATATATGTTAAATAAATTAATATTAATCCAATAAACAAAAAAAAAAAAAGATTTTGATTTTAATACTAAAATATATATTTTAAAGATATATCAATTCAGTTTCTTATTTATTATCCATGTTTTTGTAATGTACATAAGTGAAAATGCTACCAGAGACTCTTCAGCCGCCAATTAATTATCATTAATTGAACGTTTCCATTTCCCGGGACCTGGACCCAGAGGTTAGATTTTGGGAAAAACGTGTTGGTGTTGTGTAACCGTGTTGTGTCAAGTGAAAATGTTTGTTATGACAGTATGGATGCGATGATCGGATAACTGCTCGACATGAATATCTTCGTGTAACTGTAGTTATTTATAAATATTGTATTATTACCGTTTAATTATTTAAAGTACTTAATAATTTTTTATTTATAAGTCATTACTTCTCTTTTAGAATATTCGTTGTGTAACCGTGTTGTGTCAAGTGAAAATGTTTGTTATGACAGTATGGATGCGATGATCGCATAACTGTACAACATGAATATCTTCGTGTAACTATTGTTATTTATAAATGTTTTACTATTACCGTTTAATTATTTAAAATACTTAATAATTTTTATTTGTAAGTCATTACTCCTCTTTTAGAATATCCAAACCCAAACCCAATGCCATGAATGGCAAACAACACTTCTCGTAGAAACCACGAAGGGTCGCTGGCTAGAATAATAAAATTAGATATATTAAAATAAATATATACTAAAAATACCTTACCTGACGTATGTTAATATCAATGTTTAATCGTCTTTCAATCTGGAAATCCTCCTTGGTTTCTACCGAGAAGAGTCCAGATCATGAGTTGAAGCATAATGCATGACGGTCTTTCGGTCGACGCCATACGGCCAACTGGAAACTATCTGTAGAAGCCGAGAACAACATATCTTGAGACCACGGGCCGCCGCTCAATCAAGAGCGGACTATCAGCAGACACCCATACGGCCAAGCGGAAACCTCTCAGTGGAAGCCAAGAAGAGTCCAGACCAGAAGTTGACGCTCAATGCACTGGCTCTATCGGCTGACGACCATACGGCCGAGTGCAACCTCTCTGTGGAATTCGAGAAGAATCTAGATACCACGAGCTGCTACGCAATGCAGAGCGTTATATCGACCGCCGCCCAAACCCAATGCCATGAATGGCAAACAACACTTCTCGTAGAAACCACGAAGGGTCGCTGGCTAGAATAATAAAATTATATATATTAAAATAACTAATACTAAAAATACCTTACGTACCTGACGTATGTTAATATCTTTCTTTCTTTCAAACAAAGCGATAGAGGGCGTACTCAATGGTTTTACCCTTGAAAAAGAAGAATGAAGTAGAAGAAGAAAGGAAAGAACAAGAAATAGAAGTAAGTCTCCTACCAGAAGGCGTGTGGTAGGCCACTGGATGGAAAAGAGAGATCAGCCAAATACAAAAAACAAAAAAAAAAGAGAGGCGATAGTTCCAGAAACTGGTGTGCAGACCAGAAGCACAACAGACAGACTCAGAGAACTTGTTCGGAACAGCAGAGTCCACGCAGCACACACAGAAGGATTCCCAACCGAAATCCAGCAGGGATAGGACACAGCAGGCGGAAGACGAAGAACTCGGGGAGAACTTGTCCCACGGAGAACGAAGAGCTACAGAAGCACTACAGCAAAGATACCACAGAGAGATAGAAGTCTTCACCGAGAAGAAAGCGGAGAACTTCCTTGAACAGTCCGCCGAATACAAGAGCAGCCGAAGCAGGGACAGAACACCACGCTGACGACCATACGGCCGAGTGCAACCTCTCTGTGGAGGTCGAGAAGAATCTAGATACCACGAGCTGTCGCTCAATGCAGAGCGGTATATCGACCGCCGCCCAAATCCAATGCCATGAATGGCACACGATATTTCTCGTAGAAACCACGAAGGGTCCGCTGGCTATGGCGCTATTTAGAATAATTAAATTAGCTATGTTTCTACCGAGAAGAGTCCAGACCACGAGTTGAAGCATAATGCATGGCGGTCTTTCGGCCGACGCCATACGGCCAACTTGGAAACTGTCTGTAGAAACCGAAAAGAACATATCTTGAGACCACGGGCTGCCGCTCAATCAAGAGCGGACTATCAGCCGACACCCATACTGCTAAGCGGAAACCTCTCGGTGGAAGCCGAGAAGAGTCCAAACCAGAAGTTGACGCTCAATGCACAGCGCTCTATCGGCTGACGACCATACGGCCGAGTGCAACCTCTCTGTGGAGGTCGAGAAGAATCTAGATACTACGAGCTGTCGCTCAATGCAGAGCGGTATATCGACGCCGCCCAAACCCAATGCCATGAATGGCACACAATATTTCTCGTAGAAACCACGAAAGGTCCGCTGGCTATGGCACTATCTAGAATAATTAAATTAGCTACAATAAAATAAATATATACTAAAAATATCTTAACTGATATATGCTAATGCCAATGTTTATTCCTCTTTCAATCTGTAAATCGTCTTTGAAATCCTCCTGCTATCCTTTTCTCCAAAAGTCTTTTTAATTTTTAATTTTCTTCTATAATGGTTATCTGAATGTTATCGTTTCGTTGTTATTTGTCTTTAAATTCTAATTTATTTATGTTAGTTAAATAGTTTTTATTAATTGAATGAATATGATAAAAATTCAACTGCTTCCTATTTTTAAATTATTTAAATAATCTTTCAGGAATTTGTGAGATTGATGTGTTTAGTAACCGGCCGAATTTTTTTTTTTTTTATTATTATAAAATTTAAGCTAAAACCATCTCCTTGTAAATGTGTCCTTTCGTGCCGGGAACTATAAGCTTGTTAAACTGTTTTTTTTATTATTTAGAACATTTTATCTGATTTTATTTTTCCAATTACATCCTCTACAATTTTAGTTTTAATCAATCCGGATGAAGACAATTTTTTATCATATAAAATTTTATACTGTATTTTTATAACTTCGTTTTACAATCGAAATGTTCATACTATAAGAAATAGGAATTAACAATTTTATAATTTCTATGATATATAATAATACGTTATCTAAAGTTAGAAAAGTTCTCGAAGAGTTTTCCAACCCATTTTCATTAACAAGAAACCATTGAACAATCAAAAAATATATGACTCACCATTTCATTATAATTACACTTAGTACATCAATCATGATTAATACGATGTGTCTTAAATTAAGTAATTTTTTTAGTCGGTACCGTATCTATTCTATTCGCCAATTCATTTCTCTTAAATCAGATGGTAAATTCCTATCATGAATTCTCATCCACTTATTTAAATCAGTAAATTTCTATTCAACATTATCTCTAAACAAAATATACAAATTTATAGATGTAATAAGTTTATCAAAATCTATTCCATTATTATCTAATTTATTCCAACATTGCCTTCCAATTTCATATAATTTTAGATATCAAATCTAGTCTCATATTTTTGGCATATTATATCACTAATTTTACAAGCTATTGGACCTATGTCATATAATAATACATACAGTAATTCCATGGATGATCACTTTTCAAAGAATTAATTATTAACATAATTGCAAATATATGCAAACTACTTAGCATCAAATAAATTTCATCCAGAATGCTAAATGTCGTTTTTCTCCCTGTGAGTAAGGGGGTAGAATATGCTCACCGTCTGACCCTGCGTGGAGTAAAAGGCTCCTAAAGGGGTTATTTCGCGTTGGTGGTTCCGAGGTCTGTCACTGGAGTCTCGCTTATGGACTCCTATACGGAATCTGAACTACTCCGGCGGTGCCCACATCCTTCAGTGGGACCTATGTTGGAGCTCTATACGATTCGGACCGCCCGGCGGGTTTGGCTGCCTCGTTTCCAATTCACTCATATCCATTTTACACTCGCGCGCGTTTCGTAATCAGGGGACAAGCTAAGGCATAACCCCCATAGGGAAAGGGCAAAAAAAAGATGTCGTTTTTTACTACTACTATCAACGATGATTACTGTAGAAATCAATTCTAAATTTATATTACAGAAAGCTGTAAACATTTTATTTTCTATTTCTGTAAGTTTATTTTTTAGATCACTACTATATAGTAAATAAATTATTTATTACTAATTTATACTGTATTAATATATTTTTAAAATGACAAAAATGCGTATTTAGGTTATTTTTGGGCTATTAAAATTTATTCACAAAGCGAAAGTTGACAAGTCTTGCACACGTGTGAATGATTGTTTATTTTGTTCTGTTTGTGTAAGTTTTTAACTGATAATTTCAATATGGTTAGCGATAAAAATGTAGACAGAAATTGGAATTGTATAAAAGTGCATCCAGAAATTAAAAATGCCATTAAAGACCTTGGATTCGAGATGATGACGCCAGTCCAAGCAGCAGCTATTCCATTCTTTCTCTCCAATAAAGATGTGGTTGTTGAGGCAGTTACAGGCAGTGGGAAGACATTGGCATTCGTGATTCCGTTGCTGGAAAATTTGTTACGTAGAGCTCCACTAAAAAAGAAAGAAGTGGGTGCTATTATCATATCACCTACTAGGGAGCTGGCTACTCAAACTGCAGGAGTTCTTGAACATTTTCTGAAGTATGTACCACACTTCTCTTATATGTTGCTAACAGGTGGATACAAACCAATAGTGGATATCAATAAATTCCAAGAAAACGGTGGAAATATTATCATCTCTACGCCCGGTCGAATTATGGATGTATTTAGTAGGAAAACAGACGCATTCAATTTTGCTGTAAATGTTAAATCACTAGAGATGCTAATATTGGATGAAGCTGATAGATTGCTTGATCTTGGATTTGAGTCTTGCATAAATACTATACTCAGCTATTTGCCAAAACAAAGACGAACTGGATTGTTTTCAGCAACCCAAACTAAGGAAGTGAAAGATTTAGTACGGGCTGGTTTGAGGAATCCAGTTTGGGTTGCTGTAAAAGAAAAATCTGCTGGAGGAGATAATCAAAGAACACCTGCCACTTTAAGTAATTATTTTAAAATCTGTGATGCTGAATCAAAACTAAACTGGTTAATACATTTCTTAAAGTGTAGACCAAATGAGAAACATCTTGTTTTTTTCAGCACTTGTGCTTGTGTTGATTACTTTTCAACCATTCTTTCTAATATTTTGAAAAATATTAATGTACAGAGTATTCATGGGAAAATGAGGAATAAAAGACAAAAAATATTTAATGATTTTAGAGAGAGGAATAGTGGTGTATTAATCTGTACTGATATTATGGCTAGAGGAGTTGACATTCCTGATTTGCATTGGGTAATACAATTTGATCCACCAAGTTCTGCTAGTGCATTTGTTCATCGTTGTGGAAGAACAGCTAGAATTGGAAATACTGGAAATGCTTTACTTATGTTATTACCTACAGAAGATACTTATATTAATTTTTTAAAGTTAAATCAAAATGTTATAGTTGAAGAAATGAAATTATCTGATAAAGTGAATGATATATTACCAGTTGTAAGAAAATTTGCAATGATGGATAGAGACTTTTTTGATAAAGGAATGAGAGCATTTGTTTCATATGTTCAAGCTTATGCTAAACATGAATGCAATTTATTATTCCAAATTAGGGATTTAGATTTTGGTAAGTTGGCACAGGGATTTGGCTTGTTAAAATTACCACGAATGCCTGAATTAAAAGGTAAACTCATACAAAACTTTAAACCAACTGATATTGATTTTAATACAATTCCTTATAAAGATAAGGAAAAAGAAGCTTTAAGACAAAAAAATTTGGAACAATATAAAACAACAGGAGTTTGGCCTGGCAAGAAAAAATACAATCCGGCTAAAGTTTCATGGTCTAAGAAAAAAGAAAAAATTAAATCAAAGAAAGAGAGAAAGGCCAAATTCGCTCTTAAAAGAAAGAAATCTCATCAGTTTTCAGATGATGATTTAAAAGAACTTGCAGAAGACACAAAATTAATAAAAAAATTTAAAAAAGGACATATCACAAAAGAAGAATTTGACAAAGTATTTTGTGATGAAACAGAAGAAACAGATACAGCTGTTTGATTATTAGAATGCTATGAAGTATTTATTTTGACTCTAACATGATTTTCATAGAGAAAATTTACTTCTTGTGTTAATCCATGAAAATAATTTTTAGAGCAGTTTGTAAATACTAAAGATTTAAATATAAATTTGAAGTTTATTATCTGTCATTCTGGTGTAAAGAATTGAAGATCAGTGGATACAATATAAACAATATATATACTGTATATATAAAAGTATCAACAAAACTTTTTTAAATTTTTGTTTTGTTCTATTAAGAGCTTTAATAAGTACAGTATAAATTATTGAGTAATTATTTAATAAAATGTTATTAAATATTATATTAAATTTTTTATCATAATGCTGAAAATAGAGATTAATGATAATTAAAACCAAGCTAATATGAATTGATTGCATCAATGAATTTTATACAGAAAAACAACTATGCGATTTGATGATAAAACAATTCTAACTTATTTTTCTGAGAAAAGTGCCAAATACAAATGTAAATTTATCATATCAAAACTAATGAAGAAGCAATACTTTAGATTGAAAATGTATTTACAAAAACTCAACAATTCATTTTGTTGATTTGATTGTAAATTTTTTTTGTTATGGAATAGAAAATTTTTCTATTTAATTTTTTATGTAGTTATATACAGGAACGGAATTACTTCGTATAAATTACGTTTTATATTGCCTAAGTTTATAATGGTGGGATAGTGATCTCGAAACATAGCATTCGCGTAAATTGAGATATGATGTATGGTTTTTGATATTGTATTGAATAATTTAGACTTAAGCGTATGAAATTCCCATTTATGAAATTTTTATATATAAAATATATAACAGTTATATCATTCAAAGAGAGTGAATAACTTCACTTGCTTTGGGTTACGCTGATATCGCGTTATTCTTAAGAACTTAAATCCCGCTTGAAACTCCTCCTCATATAAATTAATAATTGGTATTTTTGGGGGGAACTAATTTTATCCGAAAAAAACTAATTTCAAACCAGAATATTTTTATGAATCACTGCACCATTGAAACTAATATTTGGTGCAAAAAAGTTGTTTTGGAAGAAGCTCGATTAACTTTTCGTCGCCCGTCATTTTGCAACGAAAATTTGAGATTCAGTTAACATTCGAACTTTAGATAGAAACAAGCCTAATTATTCAGGCGGAATAATTTAGAATTAAACTGTAATCGAAAAAAAATTGAGACAAATGCAGTTCTATTTAGTAATAAGAAACAAGCCTAATTATTCAGGCGGAATAATTTAGAATTAAACTGTAATCGAAAAAAATTGAGACAAATGCAGTTCTATTTAATAATAATTTTATTATTAATCCGAATTAATAATTATTTCGGATAGAATAAAACTAAGGAAAGTTCTCCTTCCGGTCACAATATGGATCCTTATTTTAATTTCAGCTAATTAGTGTAAAGTAGGAAAAACCAATAATAGATATGTCATATTAACTTAGTATTGAAATTTTAATAATTTATTGTATTGATTTTTTTTTGTTAACAGATGACGCCACTTTCCATTCAGGGAGACTAGCGGTAAATAGCTATTTTTATTTTTGGCCAACAGATGACGCCACTCCATTCTAGTAGAATACTATTTTTGTTAACAGATGACGCCACTTTCCATTCAGGGAGAATACTAACTTTGTCAACAGATGACGCCACACTCCATTCAGGTAGAATACTATGTATTTGTCGATAGATGACGCCACTTTCCACTCAGTAAGAGTACTAAGTGGCGGATTGATAACGGTTGATTTTTTTTGTCAACAAATGACGCCACATTCCTTTCTGGTAGAATACTATGTGGTGACGCCACTTTCCATTCAGGGAGTATACTAAGTGGCGGGGCGAAACAAGCACTACTCAGTAAGAGGCGAGGCGAAACAAGGACCTATTCCTATGACTTTTATATGGATTTAGATTTCACAGGCTGCCCACCCCTGCGGAGGGGTCAGCCGGATTGTGGAGGACGGGGTACTCAGTAAGAGTACTAAGTGGCGGGGCGAAACAAGCCCTTCGACAGGTTTCCCACCCCTGCGGAGGGGTCAGCCGGATTGTGGAGGACGGGGATCGACGACCGGGCCCTGACCCCATGATAAATATTTTCAAGGGATGGGACCCGGGACCCGAGACTCGAACCCCTCCAGAGTGGAAAGTCGAAGCGTTTCCACGCGGCCAATCCGGCCTACTGTATTGAACTATTAGTGGTATAGGCTAATACTGTATCATTCCCGAATTTTAGCTAATTTTATAATTACAATATAAATTAGAAATAATCCTACCGAGACATATGAAATTTAGGATTAAGTAACGAAATTTTAAAATAGACATTTATTTATGAAAAGGAATTAAACTTGAATAACTAATACATGTTATCTCATCCCTTCCAGAGAAAGTATTGTTATATTTATGACTTTTACAAATTCGGATATAAAATTTGAATAATATGTAGAAATCTATCCTATTCAAGCATGATTATTCGGACAATATAGTGGGTGATCTGTTAACGAACACTTTCCCGAAAGATTTTTGTTCGGATAATCGAACACAAATCGGATAACGAACATCTCACAGAACAAACTGTGGGACCCGCGGACTGACGAAATGATCGGATAACACTTCACAGAACAAACTGTGGGACCCGCGGACTGACGGAATGACAGGTCTGCCGGATGGCCGCGTGGTAAAGCTGTGGCTTACCATCCTGGAGGATCCGGGTCCCACTCCTCCAATTTTCCAGGAGGGGTCCGGGACCAGCCCGTTGAACCTCATCCTTCAACCATCTGGTTGATCCCATCACGGGTATTGGCCAGCCTGTGATGAGCTATATAAGTAGCCGCCGTCAGATAAAAATATCTCATGTGGATATGGCGGCTTAATTAACCTAACGGAATGACAGGCTTAATTCTTGCCCGTTAATGGCGACATGGATAAGGATGGGAGAACAGTAGTTTTCCCGATTAAAATGAATTCAGAGAGGATGAGAGAACAGTAGTTTTTCCCGATTAAAATGAACTTGGAGACAACTTAAACATCAAAGATTTATTAAAGAAGGTAAGAGAGAGATTTTACAATATTTTGATGTCAAAGATTTATTAAAGAAGGTAAGAGAGAGATTTTACAATTTTTTGGAAATTTTTTCGTCTAAAGATTTATTAAAGAAGGTAAGAGAGAGATTTTACAACATTTTGGTCATAAGGCTTGTTTATAGTCCGACGTGGCGGAGACGCTCGTCGGCGACGTCGAGGGTTAGAAACAATTCATAGGTTTATACTCCGACGTTTATCCATAACGCAGTGTAAACGACGCGAAGTTGATTACCTAGAACTCGTTCTAGGTTTCTGAAACAAAGTAGTTCTGAAGGAGTGTTCAAATCAAGCACGTCCTTGATTCAAATAGCAATGTTGAATTTTTCATTGAGGCATATTGAATTTTTATTGAGATTATTCCTGTTTATATAATACTAACTATAAACAAGCAAAACACCCATACCAGGATGAGGTCAATAGGCTTGGGATCTCTACAACGACAATGCTATTAATCACTTCCGAAAAGCAATCGACATTGCACAGATTCTTTAACGGAAAATAATATGTATGTGTATATTATTGTTATTACATATAAATAAATGTAGTAAGAAATTATATAAATTTTTATTTAGAAAATAAACATATAAATGAAAATGCAAGATTATGAATGTATATATTATCGAAAATAAACATAATAGATTAAAATGCGAAACTATGTAAGTATATATTATGAATAAACATAATAGATGAAAGTGCAAGACTATGTATGTATATATTATTGCATTACATATAAATAAACGTAGTAAGAAATTATATAATTTTTTATTTATTTTTGGTCGTTATCTATTTTTGGGAGAAAAAATAAATAAAAAATTATATAATTTCTCCAGAATGAATATAAAAATTAAATTCCTATAAAAACCTATGGTAAATCTATGATAACGACCATTATCTTTAGTAGTATTTAAGGTTTGTTTCTTGTGAATAACTTGATCTTTGGGTATTTGAATTGGATTAAATAAGTTTTATTGTTTATTTCATTGTGCTTTATTATAGTTCTAATAAAGCAATTATTAACACTTTTGTAAGTGTTTCTGAGTCTAATAAATTTATATTTTTTTTGTTATTTAACTTGTTTGAGAATTTATTCCAATTATTAATATAAGTTTCTAACATCGTTAAAGGTTCCGATTTCCTGTTTCCGGTTTTTGCTCTAGCCGGTTATGAGATCGGAGAAATCACAATTTTCTATATGAAATATTAGCCGTCCAACGAAATGCTTGACATTTTTTGATAGTGGCAAGTCTTATGATTAAAATAAGGTATGGATAAAGAAAATTAGATATTTAAAAAAAATTATCGGAAAAAAGCACACAAAATAACTTCACAACAACTAGCGTTAAAAATTAACGCTAGTTGTTATGAAGTTAATTATATTTGGTATCACATTATATTTAAGTTAGAATTTAGTTAAGACCTGAGCTCAGGCCGAATTCTGGAATTTGAAGATTCGTTAGACCGTTAGGTTTAGTTGTAATTTATTATCGATATTCGTTCTAATCCGCGACTTTGCACTATCTCATCGCGTTTCCGAGAAAAAAGGGTGGTACGGGTGTTAGAAAACACCCTGTATATATATATATACGCAGGCCTCGATTAGTGCGAGTTCGAATAATGGGATATTCGATTAGTGCGAATTATAAAAATGATACCGTTTTTCAGTTAGTGCGAGCAAATATTCGATTAATGCGAGTTGTAAGCATAGACCAGTCTTACTAACAAAGCTCCGTCTCCTTTTATGATTTCAATTAACAAATTAATGTTAATTTTCGGTTAGTAAAACCGGACGAGGAGCAGTCCAAGAACAGTCACTTGGCTTTGAAGCGGTGAAACACCAGAAAGATGGGCTTTTTGCCATTAGCTATTTAACATTATTATTATTATTCAGCTTTGTCAACTGGAGGTGTGGGACCCGGATTTGAACCCGGATCCTCCAGGTGGTAAGCCGAAGCTTTCCCACGCGGCCATCCGGCCGACGCAATATAATAGGGCTCCGTCCAAGGTTTGTCACCACAGGTTTTTATGCAAAATTTTCTCCAAGCCGCGGACCTGGTTTTATTAATCAACGTTTTGTAACCGTTAAAAACTCTTAAGAAATTCTCCGAGAAGCATTTGCCGTCTGCCAAGGTTAGTTTCTCTACTGAAATCTTTTAATTTAAAAACCTTCTTTTTAGTAGCACTTAGTTCAGGTGTTCACCAGTGATTTCTTTTGGTGATTCGAATAGTGCGAGAAATTCGTGGAACCCATTATTCGCACTAATCGAGGCCTACCTGCACACACACCAACGCTATATATACATATATACTGTATAATGCAATGTTTAGGTTCCACCTGTTCCGTTTGACTCGGAACCAATCTTAACCTAACGATTTCTCGCGACCTAGCAGGTAACTTAAGTTCTTTCATAGGCTACATCAACTTCCTTGGGCTACGCTCGATCGAGATCGCTCAGAGGATAGGACATTTCTGGTCGCAACGAAAACACATCTATATATATATTGTTCAGTTATATACAAATGCGAGATGGATTCATAGGCACATAATAATGGGAGATGTCATAAAGGCATTGATTCATGACATCAGTTATGTAACAACGGGTGACGCCATCGTGATATAATATGCTGGTTAAATCAACGTTCAAACTGAATATAAAAAGCTATCAATCAAAATGCTATATAATAAACGAATTATACAGTTGAGTCTCTATAGTCCGACACTCTGCGAACCGTCGTGCCGCCCACGTGAAATTTTCACGTGACAACTTTTCGATGTACGAGAAACTGACGTAATAAATTGTCAGTCGCTATTCATTTATTGGTCAGGCTTATAATCGGACTATTTTTAAAGTTCAGTACAGTAATTACTGTAAAATAATATAATCGGACTAATTTTTAAGTTCAGTACACTGTTTACTATAAAATAATGTTTACAGTATCAATGTTTGTTATTTATCTTTACATAATGTCACAAATCAGAAAAGTGAAAAACGAAAACACAAGACATTGATTTTAGTCGAAAAGGCAGAAATAATTAAGAAACTTGATTTAGGAGAATAGTTTAGTGGCTTTGTTTTATGGTATTGAATCATTTATGATATTAAAAATCGGGATAAAATTGAAGGGTTTGTGAAAGATTTGAACAGCAGGAACAGTGACAGGAAAATCTTAATAAACGGAGCGTATTCGTTTGTGTAATTCCATTTTTTTCATTGAACATCCAATAATCCTACAAACCCAGGAACCATATGTGTCGGATTAGGGAGACTCTACTGTATTTCAAAATGATACTTTTGCATACTCACAAGTCAGTGCCAACTTATCTGTAAGCTATAAATTTGCCGAATCCTACCTGGCCTGTTGATCCCGCCATGGATTTTGGCCAGCCTGTGGTAGACCCTGAATGTGAGCATGACCAAAAGTATCCAGTGTGATTGGCATGTTAATTCACGCTAATCTAACTTATATATTCAGCTAAAATTTTACTACTACTATCCAGGATGCTGATGTTTGAGAATTGTCATAAACACTATACATTATTATGTGCCTGAAATATCCGAGCAACGCCTGGTTGTATATATAAAAATTAAGAAAAAATAATACTGTATATTTTATATAAAATAATTTCAAATTTTTAATTTATTTTATTCTTTATATTAATTAATGCTTAATATTTTTTTTCAAAGCTTCTAAATTAGCAGGTCCTCCCCAAACAGTTGAAAATAAAGTTCTCTCTTTATCAAATGATTTTTCAGTATTTATCCAAGCAGCATAAGCAATGCTTTTTTTCATAGTTTGAATAACTTCTGTTGAACCATGTAAGTAAGGAGTTAACCAACATTTACCTTGCTCTAGGAGATCTTCACTTTCATCTAATATGCTATCTGCAAGTTGCAATTTCAGAGCTTCTTCAAATTGTTTAAAATTCCTGTTCATTTAAGTAAAATTGATCTTGAAAATGTACTTTTAAAATACCCTAACAGTAGGATTCTATTTTGATTGCTTCGCATTTATTGACTGCTTTGCATTTATATTTTGACTGCTTCACATTTATATTCGGCGCCGTGCGTTTATATTAAAGTCGATGTTAATATGCATGTAAATGCATATTAACATCGACTTTATCTAACACAAAAATGTGACAGGCATTAAGGTGCGCTATAATGCGACTTCTTATTCATAGATGAATTGCACTAATCATAAAGTCAGACGCGAAAACACGAAGCAGTCAAAATAGAATTCTTACCATTTTAATCAAAACTAAATCAAACGATGTTACAGTGAATGCTTCCACTTTTACTCTCTCGTGATAATTTGTTTACGACTTCTAGCTGCAAATTAATAATATGACATCAATTAATATTTAAATGCAGGGAATGTTTACTGTCAATCAAGATCGTTTCCTGCCAATTTTGTTAACAGTTATAAGTTAAATCAGTATTTAAAAAAAATTGTTATGTTTTATAGAAAACAAAATTATTTTAACTGAACTGAATAAAAAATAAGATTTATCAGTATTCATAAAGCACAATTCTCGGCACAGAAACATATGAGTAAAAATTTATTTCTTTTCTAAACGATCAGTCCCATTGCTACCTATCATAAACCTGATCAACCCTCACACATTAACCAACTCGAAGGAAAGGATCTGAATTAGGCGAATCCACAGCTAACCATAACATGAACCTAAATAATACAGTAGTACCTTGGTTAACGACAGTAATCCGTTCCAGGATTACCGTCGTTATCCGAGGTGTGATTCCCCATAGGATTTAATTGAAAATTGATTAATTCGTTCTGGCTCCTTCCCACAACCATAGTAAATATTAAAAATGGAGATAAAACTCATTTAAAATGTCCTAAAAATATGGAAAATATCACTTATTTATTATATTTGCTACAAAAAAAATTAACATTAATAAAATGAATTGTTCACGAAAACAGTTTTTAATTATCAATCTCACCAGAAGGACAATTGGGCTCACTTCGGAGTTTTTTGAGAAACGAACCTGTAAACACTGATTAGCAGCTTATAGATTCAACTATTATTACTGTACAAGGGCAAGTCAAATGAAAGTGAGCCAATCGCATTTGACGCGATAGGAGCGTGAAGGCAATGCCTTTCTGGATAGAGTTGTTGTGGAAGATGAATCATGGTGCCACCACTATGAACCAGAGCCTACAGTGGAAACACCTGGGATCTCTGCCTCCTCGTAAAGCCCGGTCCATCTTGTCTGCAGGCAACTGACAGGAGAGCTGGCATAGTTGTACAGTGGGTAAGACCACCCATTCCTCCTGCCTGTGGTGGGCAGTACTCCCATTAGCACAGACCGCCGTTTATCTCAGATGTTAACAGGCCACAGCAGATTCCCCCATTACCTCTCCATCATGGGAGTTGGTGATGGAAGCTGCAGCTGTGGCGTGCGGCGTGGTGACGCGCTGCACTATCTACTTTACTGTCCCCTCACGGAAGCCTTCCGTCGGGACTTTGAAGACGTGGATTGGTCCAAGTCGGAAAGTGAAGTATGTCGAACGCTTGCAGCAAGTCAAGGGAATCTTGCGAAACTCAGGCAACTGAGGGACGCTATAGATCGGCTGTTGGATTGATCCAGTCTGCAGTCGGTCTATTACGGAGACTCCTTTTACAGGGGGAAGGATGTCTTATAGTGTAGCCTTCAGATCTCACTCTGAAGCTGTCTCTAATCGTCTCAATCCCTCTGTGGACGAGATGGAAAGTGGTGGTGACATCACTAACACAGCAGAAACGTCTGAGACCGAGAATCCTGGGGAGAAGGTGAAGCGGTAAGTCTCGGATACACAGCGGCACGTGATCCGTTATGAGCGGCCAAGCTGGAACCTCGGGCCTATCGGGTCAGTGGACCATGGACGCAGGGAAGGCGATGCCGACCCGCGACTCAGTGGCAGTTATGATTAAACTGTGTTACAGACCTCTGTAGTGCCTCACGGCGGAGCAGAGCGTTGTCCAATTAAGGACATATGTCTGAGACCTAAGACTGAGTTGACAAGTGAGCTGAGCTGAGCTGAGCTGTCTGCGGGCAAGGAGTTGCTTTCATTTTTCTTTGATCGCCAAGGGCCACTACTGATCGAATATGCAGTGCCAGGGGAAACCATCAATGCTGAATGGTATTGTCTAACTCTGGAACACCTGCTCACAGCTATCAAAAACAAACAGCCTGGATTGCTGTCAAAGGGGGTCATCTTGCTCCACGACAATGCAAAACCCCATGTTGCTCGTCAGACCACAGACTTGCTGTGCCAGTTTAAGTGGGAGGTGCTGGAACATCCGCCGTATAGTCCTGATCTCTCCCCTTGCGATTATCATGTCTTCGGTCCACTCAAGAAGCAATTGAAAGGTCGCCGCTTCGTCTCAGACGCTGTTGTTTAAGCAGAGGTTACAAGACTCCTTATGACCCATCCAAGCATGTCCTGTATGCCACAGTGTTTTACGACAATAGTATCACCCGACTAGTTACTCAGTGGGATGAAAAATGTCTTTCTTAATGAATTTATAGATTGGCTCGATACATGGGAGAAAATTGACTGCAAAAAAAGGTAAATTTTTACCTTTTTTTGCAGTCAATTTTCACGAGGCTCAAGTAAGGCAAACAGTAAGTACTTTTTCACGAGGCAAACAGTAAGTAGATAGCTTTGGAGCTCCTCACGAGGCTCCAAAGCTATCTACTTACTGTTTGCTTGAATTATGTAATTATTGCATAAGAGAGTTGGGATTACAATACATATTACCAGGCAAGATTCAGACTGATTCAATTGAAGAGCGATTTGGGAAGTATAGGCAGATTGCAGGAGGGCAATATCACATTTCTATTCAACAATTATTGAGACAGAAACCAAGTTGTGTATCCAAAGCAATATAAAGTGTGAAATACCATTTAAGAAACAATATGCATTAATGTAATGAATGATGATGATGATGAGTGGAATGAAAATATTAATTTATCAAATACATTAGAAAATCAAGAGGTTAACCTGAATATTGTAGTTGATGATGCAGATTTTAAATTAATTCAAAAATATTTTAATGTGCTTACATATTTGGGAGGTTATTGTGCATATTCCATTTTGAAAAAACTAAAATATATTTTAACTACTATTTAAAATTACTTACTATTTACATACTATTTTAACTACTAATGAAAAAATTCATTTTAGGAATGAAATGATTCACACATTTGATAGGAGTGGACTCACTTATCCAAAAGAAATGGTTGTAAATGCTGTGATATATACATATGTAATCTTTAACAAATTTGTATTATTTCACGAAAGTTGGTTTTTTGAGCTTTGAAAATCAAAGAAAATTTTTGACAAATTATACATTTGACAAAACTGTTTGAAGATAGTTTTGTTTTTAATGATCTTTATTGTGAACAAGGTCATGATACTGAAAATACAATAAGAATGATTTTATGGACTGAATGTCCATATTTCTGAAAAAATTTTGTTTAATGAAGAATGTACAAATTGTTCTAAAAAGGAAAGGAAACTTGAAATTCTTGAATATGCTAAATAAAAAATTCTCTAATTTGTTTATTTAATTATATTGCATTTTGACCAATGAAATTTTCATGTTAAAATTTTGTAAATTGATTGTAAGATGAAAATATATATTATTATATTCTAATTACAATAATGAGTTTGTTTATACATGCTGTATATATGTATTTTTCAGTTTCATATAGGCCTACTTTATACAAAGAAATGATTATTATTGATATATAAAAGAAAATCATAAAAACGACATAATAAAAATAAAAAAATTAAATTAACTTCGATGCAAACTATATCTATGAATGGCCTACTGCTGATGACATCACAAACTCCACAATCAGGCTTTGAATAGAGGTGGTATTGATTTTCACCTCATAATTATATTAACTTTGAACCATGCCCAATCACAAGTCAGACAATCTGCATAATGAAAAACTAATTTTCTCATAATATGTCTTTCCTTTAATCATTTTTCATTTACATATTATTTAAAATTAGGTTATTATTGATATCAAATTATATTTTTAAACATAATTGATATCATTTTAAAATATTTTGAAAATTATATTTTTAAATATAATTTCTAATAAAATGATTCATTTCAGTTTTATTTATTGAATAATCTTATATTTTATTATTATATTTGATGTTTCTTCTCATTCATCTCTTTTTCTTTATATCATTAGTTAGAAATGCCATTGAATGTGCATTTTGATGTTTGACTAATTATCATGATTTTAATGTTTGATAAATTTGAGTTTTGATATGAATTAAAGAAAAATCTAACTTCAATTCACTTATGCAATTTTCTTTAAAACAGTTCAAATTTCTCTCATATCAATATGATTGTGATATAATTAATCAAAATTCAAGACTTTCTTATTCATTTCACAAAACAGATTGATTTGTTTTAAAATATATATAAATTTTTTAAATATTGATAAAATTTAATAGTTATTCAATAAAGAAAAATTTCAAATGAAAAATATATCTAAAAGTTGAAACCATTGGTCATTAAAAATTTTGTCTACAGTATTTATTTTGTTGATTGATATGTCAAAACAATATCTCATTAATTAATCATCAGAGAGCTTAAAAATTCAAAATTGAATGGCAAGAAATAGACTAAATAGGTAATAACTATCATGAACTATTATATTATAATATGCATTATCATATTTATATATTTTTGGAATACTTTAACATTAATAAATAATATGCTAATGAATTTCTGGAACCCAAGAACTGATCAGAAATTTTTTCATTGGAATTAATGGAAAATGAGTTTTTAATTTGCAAATTTTCATTTAATAGTTTTTAAGATTCCAGTTTCCTTCATAAATTGAGGGCTATTTGAAATTACTTTCAAATCTTCACAATCTCATGCTTCCACTATAAATTTATTTGAACTGAAAACAAATTATAGAGAGGACTTTCTTTCAATTAGATATTTATAATTAAAAATAAGCATATGGATGTTAAGACTATTCATATCTCATTTTATATAGATCTAACTTCAATTGATTGAATAATAATATAAAAGTTCGTAATGAAACATATATTTAATCCTTGTTAGAAAGTAGTCTAGAAAATGGTTATTCATTACATTTAATAATTTTAATCACTTTATTATTAAAACAAATTTAAATAGTATATGAAACTCAGTGATGGTAAACATGATAATGAATGACAAAAATTATTTTATAAAGGAAATTACTGTATATACATCTAGGGTTGTTATAATTTATTAATGGAAGTTTGTTAAGTCAAATATATTAGTGCAATAGAAAGAATACAGGCCTATTTTATAATTTTGAAGAGCACAGGCCCTTTAGCAGAGGAAAAAGTCTTTAATTAAACCTAAATAATCTAATATAACATAACAGAAATGTTTTCAGCTGACAAGCAGCCATCATCAAAAAATCAATCATCAATTCAAATTTGCTTTTTAAATCATAAATATTGTATGGAATAAAGAATACATAATTCAAAAATTAAGAACCAATTTAACAATTTAAATAGTACAAAACTACTCAGAATGGGATTTATCTAATAGGCTGAATCTATCTAATATGTTTTTTAATTTATAATTTATGTAATATAAACATAAATTTTTGCAATTTTGTATATAAATAATTTTTGCCATACCATGAATATTTCAATATTAACCTTTAACCTTCGTTTGTGATATTTATATCCTTTTCACAAAAAAATTACATAACAAATGAATGGCCATTTTGATTTAATGATTACTTGTATTTATGATAATTTATGCACTGTTAAATATAAAATAACAAGAGGGCAAAAAGTTGACACACATTAATAACAGAAATATGAAATCATTATCTATATAATAACTTGCTTATCCTCATTAGTGCCACATACAAATTTAGACTGAAATATGTTGAAGACTATGCAATGAAACTTTATAAATCCTTTTGATTTACCTTTCTATGAATTGTACTTAGAGTTTGTGACTATTAAATATTTTTTAAAATACCTGTTCTAAAAAATTAAAAAACTGAAATATCAGCAAAACTTTATAAGTTATTCAATAGACAGTGTGAAATGTCTGCCTGGAATGTTTGCTTTTTCCTTAATCATTCACTGATTACAATATATTCTTTAATTGCTGGCATAACTACAACGGGTTTATTAGTTTATAATAATTTCTTTAAACAATCTATTAAAAATGTTCTCTTTTAAAAATGAAATTTTTGCTTTGATTATGACTTTAATTTACATTTGACTTAGTTCAAATTTCCATAGGAACCTTTGTTGCTCTTAAAGAATTGGCTCTATGCTTATAATGACATAGACATTTATGTATTAATAGTATTCCTAATCACAAAAAATATTGATTATTCATGAAAAAACTAACAGATATGTCTCTATTATAATTTTTGTCAGAAAGTTTATTGTTTCTGAGTTTGACTGTCACTGAGTTGGCCATTGTCAAGTTGTCATTAGAATTGACGGTGTCCAAAATTAAAAAATATAGTAAATTAAATTAAATACAATTTTATTAGCTCAAAAATCTTTAGATTTATAACTTAAAATTTATATATTTATATATATATATTTATGAACACCACTTTCGTATAACACATAACTAAAAATGGCGACTAAAAAAATAAATAATAATATTTTTTTTTGTTTGGATAATTCAGTCGCATATGAAGAAGATATATAGTTAAAATATTCGTGCTATTAAATTTACACTTTTTTTTATTTTTTATTTTTTAAGTAGAAGTAGAGCGAAATATTTTTATTATATTTTAACCGTACATTTATTATTTTAAAAAATTCGAGTAGCGATTTTTGATGTAGAGTAAACACCATAGAAAAATTGCTTATTTGAGAACATAAATATCCTCCGAGTTCGAAACTGCAATGAATAAAAAGGGGGGTCAAAATACGCGACAGGAAAACTAATTAAGATTAATTACAGAGCAATGTTTCCTTTGTTTATTACAATGGACATATATATATATATAGTTTTTTTTTTTAGTGAAGAACCAAAAGCGTTATATGTAAATTGAAATACTTAACAAAATTTAGAAAATTATATCTTCGCAGTATAATTTAAATTAACGTTAATTTGTTATTCTCCTTTGAATACGCAACTCTATACGAATCCGCAGTAGACTACAAAGCAGTAAAAGGTAAAAGGAATAACGTTTGTATGCTGACGTAAATTGACGTCAAACACGGATTTTTTTTTTTTTTTTAATATTTTTTCCAGTCTTTACGATGTTTTTCTCCTTTAAAGATTATGCTTTATTAAATATTAACTTTTTAATTATACGTTTCATTTTAATATAGAGGAAGAAAAGGGGGGACAACGGAAATGTCGCTAAGGATTACTGTATCATTATTATATATATATAGAATATATATATATATATTTTTTGTTTGTCTTCACTGCAATGACATACGAGTCAATTCGGTACGAATCATGCTGTTCACATCATCAATCATTGACTAAATGTGACAAAATAACGAGGAAAGCCAAAATGTGAACAAGTTCGAAATCATGTTTATCAAAAATAAAAAAAAAATAAAAATAAAATATATCTATTGGTTATATAGGCCTAGGGGTTACGTGGTAAATAAAAATAAAATATATATATATAAGGTTGACAGCTTTTTTTATTATTATTATTTTATTTTAGATAGAAAATAAAATATTTGAAGAACTGAAATATCTTGATAATCATCGTCATCAGCGTGGAACAAGAACATCAGTCCTTGTTAATAAAAACTATTTTCCAGGGAAAATTGAAGACTAAAAATAAGATATTCGAGAGCTGTTTCGACTTAGCTGTGTTTTTTTATTATTATTTTCCTTTTTTTTTTTCTTTAAACCCTCTAAGAATATCACAAAAACATCTTTCTCGACACCGTTATTAAAATTACAAAATATGAAAGATTAATAATCGAAATTACTAAATATATATGTTTATATACATTATACACATATCTCTATATATTAAAGAAGAAGAGTTTATTCGACTTTTAAAATAATTAATACAGTGGAATAATTATTAATCTCTCTGATTAAATTCACATTACGCTGTTTAATAAATCGTTAACATGCTATTTAGCTGTGCTTTTGCTTGAGAAATTATTAATTTTTACAAGTGAAGCGTGCAAAATTTGCATTTTTAATTATTATATTTTCAGAAAAAAGACTTTTTATATTATTATTATTATTATTATCATCATAATTATTTTTTTTTAAATGTAATTAGGCACGCTTCATATAATTCATAAGTTTTTCTTGATGAGTTATATTAACTTCCAAGATTTTTATTTTTTTCCCGTTTGAATATTAATTATATGTTAACAGTTATAGATATAAATTAATGCTTAAATAATAAAATAAATTTTAGTTTACGCTGTTTAATATTTATATAAACTAAACTGAACTTGATGGTTGTTTATATAATAAATCTCGCTGATAAAATTTAACAGCATATATTGGTGTTTAGAGATGCAGAAAGTTAGCTTATAAATAATTGACTAAACTGTAATAGTTTTAATTTATTAGCGTTTAAAACCCTACAGAGGGTTAGAACCGTAATAGCATCAGATAGTTTGAAGTATTGACGAATTATTCTTGACGACCTATCTCAACAGGTAATAGTCGTTATCGTAATCCCTTCGGATTAGGAATTGTTTAATCCAGGCGTGAAAACCCACACCATTAACAGTTTGATGGATGACAAGCGCTAATGAGGGGCATAAAATTACGTCAGAATTGATACCTCTTCTTTATTTTAAGGGTTTTAAAAGTATTAAGAGTGAAAAAACTTTTGACATTGAGAAGTTTAACGCGGTAATCTGAGTAGGAAACGTCTATCAAAACTAACAAAGTAACAAAAATTCTATTTTCCCTGCTATCCCATAAGGGATCGTTTTAATGCTCTCGGCACTAATTTGGGAATATTTTTTGCTCGTTTTACGCTTATATTTTTTTAATATTGTTACCGTTAGTTGATTAAATTATTATGCAGAGTCGGAATAATAATTTATAAGCAAATCGCAGTTAGTAATGTTTAATTAATGCACAAAATAAATTAAATTATTAACACATATTTATAATTAAAGAATCCTTTTTTTTCTTCTTCCTCTCTTTCTCTCTCTCTCTAATTAATGCACAAAATAAATTAAATTATTAACACATATTTATAATTAAAGAATCCTTTTGTTTCTTCTTCCTCTATTTCTCTCTCTCTCTCTTTCTTCGACAAAAGATTAATAGCTGCTACTTATTATTATTTTAATAATCGGCTTATATTCACGTTAGCTTAATTATTACCATATTAGTTCTATTTTCGCTCTAAATATGAACATTATGAAGCGCGTTATAAAGTATCACATACAGTTTTTATACCGATTTAAAGTTATGATATCGTTAAATTTTATTATTATTTTTTTAATTAATTAATTATATTAATAAAAACAAAAAAAAGCAATAATTATATGAAGTTTTAACATGTAGAAATGTCCTCGCATCGAATGCGAAAATCCAACAGTTATCAAGATTTATCGATTTTTTTTTACAGTTTATGTTAAGAGGAAATTGTAAATTAAAAACAAACTATAATCGTTATTGTACAGGAATCATTATCAAAAATACGTCCCTTATGAATGAACAATATTTAATCTTTAAAATTTTATTTAATTTAATATAATTTTATAGAAAATATGTATAAAATTGACTTACCTATCTATGGAAATTGCCATCAATGTGAAAACACTTGCCGCAACCGAAACGATTGCGATAAAATTGGAAATTTTACAATAGACGGATCCGAAAGGCCATACACCATTAAGCATATATATGAAATTAAAAACGACATTTAGGGTCGACACCATAGTGTCTGCCATACTTAAATTAAATAAAAAATAATTGGTAACAGTTCTCATTTTACGGTTAGTCAACACAATCCAAATGACTATAAGATTGCCACCCGTCGCAGCCAATACCATAACACCAAACAATAAACTCCAAGCCATTTGTTGCCACCACGGTAATATGTATATGTTAGAACCTTCTCTGTCACTAAAAGAATCGTTTATATTCGATGACGACGAATTGGTAAAGTTTATATCCATATTTTTTTTTTGAAAAAAAAAATATAATTGACAACATATTTTTTTTTTTTTGAAAAAAATATATATATATATATATATTTTTTAAATTTCAAGATAATGATGTTTGTATTTAGAGAGTACTTTCGACGACAACAGCAACAGCAGCAGCAGCAGCAGCGTTGAAGAGTTGTTGCTCGCTTCGACAGCTTGGCTATACTGGGCTTCGTATCACCGCCAACGTTGTAGCTGGTTGACGAGCGTGCGCAATGCAAACAGTTGTTTATAACAACGCAAGACCGGATAACGCTAACTTACGAATTATCAAAATTGTCCAGCCAACAAAACACTTCTCCCACGCATCTCTTTCTCTCTTATTAATCACTCTAATACATATATACACATAAATATAATTCTGTAGATATACTTAATAAAAGCGCAGTTTTCTTTCTCCTAAAAAAAGAAAAATTGCTTCATCATTATTCATCAAGGTTTGGTTGATTGAGAATGATTACGTTAAAAGAACTAGTAAAACAAAATTTAATTGAGATAATTATTGTCTTTCCTAGTAATTATTATGATGGTTAAATTGATATTAATAAGCGTAATATGATAAAAATTCTAACGAAAACATCGAGAAAATATTACATATATATATATATAAAAGATATTTTTTTTTCTCTTTTTTTATGGTAGATCGGGTTGTAAGATCAATGTTCGTGCGATGCTTGGGGAATTCTGCAAAGCGACCGTTTAAATATCCGTTTCCGAAGTTGAATTCGGTTCAACAAAAAAAAAAAATCGCGTAAAAAATTGATTATTTTTCGATTATTAAACTCGGTAAAATAGCAAGAGCAATAATGGTAACGGTATTTTACTAGCGTAGTAGTAATCGTTATATCGCAGCAGCATAAATCAGTCGAAATATTTGCGTGAATTATGGATTTATTATGCGAATTAATGGCTTTAATACTCCATAATCCAACGGACAGTTACTGTAACTGGTATGTTAATGAATTATATCTCGAAAAGTTTTAAACCATAAGCCCTGTAAAATTTATAAAGTGGAATAGTCTGAAATTACGATAATCTTAAATATATGGTTAAAGTTAATTTTAGCATAAAGTTTTATGGTGCTATAAATTGAAAATTTTATTACTGTTAAAAAAAATTAATGTTTAAAGGTACATCCGAAACATTTTACGAATATTTTCATTATAAATTTATATATAATCTATTTGTTTCTATTATTTTTGGTTGGACTACTTTTCGGCATTTATATTATCGCAGTATAAACATGATAAATGCGATATGGATTCACATAAAAAGAGAGTATTAATTTTATTACAATATAAAGTTATTTTGCTCGCTTTGTTTTATAATATAATAAAATAGCAATTTATAATTTTAATTTGGTAATTAACTTATTTGTTCTGAAAATATGCTGGATGCTTCCGTATTATGCTCGAAGAACAGTCATAAAAGTCTCTATACAATTAGAGAAAAAGCATTACAACATCATTTAAAGATTATACCATTAATGTAGCCAAAAATATACGTAACAATTGGAAATTTATATCATAAATGTGTACATAACTGAAAAAATGGTATTAGCAATAGCATGTTGCCGCTTCTGCCGTATTTAAGCTACAATGGTTTCAGTTTTCTAGTACTAAGGCGGCATTATTACATCATCTTCTAAAAGTTATGGCATTAATGCATGAAAAATAAACATAATAATTGAGAATGTGTATATAATTGAGAAATGGTGTTAAATTTAAGATTTAATCAATAGAGTATTGCATCTCATGCTTTGTTTAAGCTATAATGATTTCAGTTTTCTAATACTCAGGAAGTTTTGTTAGAAACATCTAAAAATTATGCCATTAATATGGCGAAAAATAAATGATATAATGTGTACATAACTGATAAAATTATAGCAGAACTAAAGTTTAACCAATGGCATTTTGCAGCTTTTGCTCTATTTAAGATATTGATATAATGGTTTCAGTTTTCCAATACTCAGATTTTATTAGAACATCTAAAGATCTTCTAAAGATTATACCATTAATATGGAGAAAAATACATATAATAATTCAAAATTTATATTATAACTGTACACAGTTATAGTATAAAGTATTAAGTTTCAGTTTTCCAATACTCAGATTTATTACAACGTCTCCTAAAGATTACGACCATCAATACGAAGAAAAATACATATAATAATTAAAAATTTATAATGTAAATGTGCACATATCTGAGAAAATGGTGTTATAATTGAGGTATTGGTGTAATGCTGCTTATGCCCTTTTTTAACCACAGCGGTTGTAATTTTTCGATGGTGATCGTAATTTGGCAATAATAAAACCCATTTTGGCATTGGTTTATATGACATTTGCTAATGTTGTGGAAATAGTTGTGCCAAAGAATTGGGTCATTCTGGGCGAACTGCTTGGTATTTTTATGCTTCTAATGGAGCGTTACATCACATGCCTAGTACACACACGAAGCGGATTCATCCCATTGAATCAATAATCTTTCATTTTATTACTCTTCCGGCTTTACATAGCACAAGCGAAAGTCCGTATTAATACAGGAATACGTTAACATATTTAATTAAAAAAAAAAACGAAAAATTAAAATTTCGGAAAGAAAATAGAATGCATTTTATAATTCATTTAAATCTAGATATATTACTCGAATCTGAAAGATAAACACTTTAAGAAATCACCTTTAAAGACTTTTAATTACTTAACTAAATAGCTGACAGACAAACCTAAGTTCGGGATACAATTTCCATTCTTGTTATAATTAATTGGCAAAAAAAAATAAATCAAAAATAAATTCGTTTAAATCTGAATCTTTACTTAACAACTATTTGCTGATAAATTGTTATAATTAAAACTTACAAGGTCAAGAGAAAAATCGTCAAATTTTCAGATTACTTTCATCGATTGATATATATAAAAAAATTAATATTTAATTATTATAAACGCCATTCCACAATAGGGAAGAAAGAAAAAAACAATATTTATCATCACATAAAATAAAATTGCCGAATAAAATTTTGAGGAGAAGGTTGGAACCGTTTCGGAGAAAAATATCTCAAAACGCTATCTTCTCTCATGAATTAATAATACTTAACTAACTCTCTTCCCATTTTATCATAAATAATTCAAAATAATAATAATAATAAATTAATGTAAATGCATAACATATTAAAACTCTTACAGGTACAGCAAATGAGGAATAGTGAATGAATTTGTTCACTTAATGTAAACGTCATAAAGAACACCACCCAACGCATTCATTCGTCTTCATAAAAGTTCCCTCACTAGGCAGTATATCAAAGCAAGTTCGAAAGTGTTTGATCAAATGACTGTTGATAGTACATACAGATATGTATTGATACATAAATGACAGATCATATGTATTTATTAATATGATTTGTCATTTTTAATAGATACTGCATGACCATGGAAATTAAATCTTCATCTCATAACATACTTGCAGAAAAATAATCTTTAACCACACCAATTATCTGAATCAAATTATTTAAAGTACTCATAATATTAGTGAACTTGAGCGAATGTCTACACGCCTTTGATTCATTTAGATGTGAACAGCAAGGTGAATTTTATACTGAACGCCAAACAAATTTGACTGAATTCGTTAGCTGTACGCTCTTTAAACACTTCCTGTGCTACAGGCTTGAAGCAAAAATACACAATATATAACATCCATCAAATCTGGCATGTGAAAGTCGCAAAATTAAAGTTGGTACAAGCTACCGCATCATAACACACTTCTGCAGTATGTGATGCGATGTGTCTGATCGCTTAAAAGTAAAATAAATTTTTTACTAAAAATCACCTGATTATATGGATGCTAAGTCAACATGCTTGCAGATTTTGGAAGCTTGACCTTGATGAAAGAACTAATGCACACAAAGTTTAGCATAATAATCTCTTTCACAGAGCAACAAAACGCCGCAACATCGTCATTTTTAGCACTAAAAATCGCTCGAAACATATAACTTCAGAAAAAAATTTCCCTGATTTTTCCAGGTTTTAGGAAAAAACAGCAGTTTCCCTGACTTTTCAACCCAATTTTCATTTTTCCTGACTTTTCCCGAAATTCCTGGTTTTCCAGATCAGTGGCAACCCTGAATAAATTCCTTGCATGGACAGAATACAATGACAAAATTAATAAACTAGCATCATTCATCAAAAAATTAACTACAAAATACAATTAAAAAATTCCACATTACAAATATTCTTGATATAATTATATTGATCAAAATCTAGTAATTTACAAACTTTATTGGAAGAGAGTAATATTCACAAATAAATCAATTCATATAAAGAATACCTACAGATAAAGCAATTTACTATAAGGCATCACACTTGTTGACAATAAAGAGAAAACTATACATTTAATATAAACTGCTGTGTTCAACATAAATAACTTAACAAACTAAAATTATTAAATATACAGAGCATATTAAATATTTGAGCATAGAAATAAAGGAAATGACATATGGATAAACTGTCACATATTGCACTATCTGTCCAAAGTTTACATCAAAGTCTATTTGTATTGAAAATATAAAGGAACATTTATGTAGAATAACAGAAAATAATTTTAAACATCTGTAATCTGTAAATAGAGATTCATAATACACATTTTATGCAATCAACATTTCCCATGAACATTCAATAAATTTCCTTTATTTATGATTAAGTTCATTGATATTTAGCTTTCACCCATATATTAATATATTCCAAGAATTACTGTGTATGAGAAATTTTTCTAACCATGATTATAAGAACAATGATGATAATAATGATAATAATAATAATAATAATAATAATAATAATCTTACTCCATCTTTATCTTCAATAATGTCTTTACCAACAGATGACAAAGTGGTCCATTTGCAATTATTTGGAGCTCTTATAGCACATTTCTTATGAGCTTTAAATTTACAAACTATATTAAAAGAATAGAAACTCTGTTAAAATATTTTTATAATTAATTTTAATATATATTTTATATCTAATAAATTATACATAAATCCTAAATTATTAATTTAATTAATGCATATATTAATATTGCAAAATCAATTGAAATAAATAAAATCGATAAATTAAATCATAAACAATTACAAGTATTCCTCGACTTATGTATATCTGATTACTGTAAATCCAAATTTATGTAAAAAAAATTTTTCAAAATTTTTTATTTTTTTTTTGAGGTATAGAACAAACATTTATTGTATTTGTAAGTTACAAATCCTACTATATTAGTTTACAGTATTTAAAAGCTCTTATTATTTGAATTGTTTATATTTGTGATTATTTATTGATCTTAAGTATTATATTACTTGTATCATATCATTCCATGCAGTGTTGTCTTCCTTTCTGTCAAGAAACATATAATATGGCATCATAATGTTGTATAGGTGCAATCACCAAAGTCCAGCTAGTTCTGATAGATTTTGCTTTAAAATTTTTGCTAAAAAATTATTTTTTTAATTTACACAAAATCAGAGTTATATAAAAACTTTCAGTCCCAATAATTTGCATAGCCAGGAATACTTGTATTTATTGTAATTGTATTAAATAAATGATAATTTGAATATTAAATTTTTAAAATATACAGCTAAGAAAAAAATATATAAAATTATTTAAATGAAAATTTTATTCCTTTGTTAGAATATAGACAGATCATGCATATAGTGATAGACTTTTAATTTGGAATGTTAAAATATTGACCATTACAGTTTTATGGATTTTTTCAGTTTCTGTTCTTATAATCCATTCTTACGTTTTTATAGCTACACAATAAAACCTCTATCTTATAAACTTCTTGATATGAAAATTTCCAAAAAATGACATAGAATCATGCAAATGTATTAAAAAAAATCATAGTAATAATATTTACAATATATTTTCAAAAAACAAATGGAAAAGGTAATTACTTTTACTTATAGTAATTTTTTAGGACAAAATTCTACTTGTTTAAAAATTTATTGCTAATTTTTTTTTTTTTTTTTATGGATAAGGTTTGAAATATTATCAATCAACTGAAGTAGAGTTTTCAATAATCTAATCAGTATATGATTTTTATAATAATGATGTACAATATTTCCATTTTATTTGAATTTGATATTATGAGGCATTCATGAAATGGTGACTAAAATTATTAAGTAATTAAAAAATAATCTTAAAAAAAATCATTAATTTATAGAAAAGTATTGAGTTTTTATATAGATAAATAAAAATTATTTTATAGAATATTATTTCAAATTATTAGTTATTCCTTTAATCTAATTAATAGGATATTTACTGCTGAGATGTAACTGTCAAATACAATAGGAATAGATTGTATTAAAATTTAAGGTTGTAATTTTAAATATTATATTATAGCTATTTAAATAATTAGGAGAATTCTCTATAGAAGAGATAAAATACATATAGTCCTTGACTTATGATGGTATTTGGTTTTGAACCTTGCCATCATAAGTCAATGATTGGAAGTTGAAAATTTCCAAAATTTATGAATTTCTCACTTCTAATATTTATTAGGACAGGGGCAGACCATTAACTTTCGGGGCCCTGGTCTAACACTGTTTGGGGAGCCTACCAAATTAACCTAAAATGTCATACAATGAGAGCATGCTAAGCTAATATGCTTTAGAAGAGCTAGACTTGTACTCCCATTCCAACATTGTCATTTGTCAATTATGCAAATAATGTAGCAAAGTATATTTTGATTTTACCAACCACAATTCCAACATTGTCATTTGTCAATTATGCAAATAATGTGGCAAAGTATATTTTGATTTTACCAACCAGTGACAGAGCCGATAGAAGACAGAGCCATATTTACTATTTATTATCATTTAAAATATTGATATTTGATATTTTATTCAAATCTAATAGTGTTGCAAACTAACAATTTAAACTTTATTTAGGTACAAAAAAATTTTGTATAATTTATTTTCTTAAATTTTTAATTTAAATAGTTATTATTTTCTGACTGCAAAGGGGGCCCTTTGATTGAATAGGGCCCTGGGCTGCAGCCCATAAAGACCATGCCTAAATCTGTCCCTGATTAGGACACTATGCATTACCTTAATAAACATAAAAAACACAAAACTAAATGAATCAGACATAAAAGAGAACAAATTCTGATATTCTATTGAGTCAGGACTCAAATCCATTGAATTGCATTGATCAATCATGGAATTAATAGATTTCATTATCATTGTAAGTATGAGTGTCATAAGTCAAGGTGGTTGAAAGTCAAGGTATTACCTGTACAATATTGGTAGATATGATGCAAACTGTTGTTGTACAAAAATAATTTCTTTTTACAAAATCTATACAATTTAAGATATTTTCTTGAAAACAAATTTTATGATTTACAAGTAATTGTTTAATGATTTGAAATATTATAATAGGCTATATAAAATTAGAAATATTTTATATGCTAGTTTTGGATAGATCTTGGAATTGAATTTCAAAAATTTTCAATACAGTAATTCTTAGAGAAATCAATATTGTATTTGATTTGGATATTATTCAGATTTTTAGCATTTGATAAAAAGATATAAGATTTAATGTGATAGATAACCAAAGAAGCAGTTTTTCATAGATATATATTTAGAATGTAATCTAATGATACTTAATGATAAAATTTGTTAAATTCAAGCTGGATAATTAGATATTTTGGTTATAACTAATATTACTAAAAAGATAATAGTGATAAGATTTGACAAAAGTATAAGTTAAAATACTAGCACTAATTTAAAGTGGTAGTGCTAGTATTTTAACTTATACTTTTGTATCTTCAAGTGGAAGTACCTTGGTAATTTTTACTATTAATGATAAAAATTGCTAGAATTTTCAGATACCAAGGATGAAATTTTGAATTCAAGGAGAGAAGAAGGATCTTTTCTTTAGAATAGTTGATAGCATTATTCAAAATTGAAGTTTAGAAGAAATGCCACTTGATATTTGGAGAAATCAACTTGTCTAATGAGTTCCTAAAGAAATGAAACATATTGTTTGTTAAAGCATACAAATTAAATTTTGAGGATTTTGATTTAGATGAATAGCATTTATTCATTTATCAAAAAACACTCTTACAGAGAACAGAATGCATCAGTCCCTTTAAACAAATGCTTGTAAAAAATAAAACAATGATCAGGATTAATAAAAAGAAATAAATAAAAGTCTTTGATGCATGGAACAGAAGTGATGATATTGCTTTATCAGTGCTACCAACTTTAATATGAATAAACTCAGTTTTATGTATATTTCTTAGAAGAAGATTATAATAAATGAAATCAAATGGCAGAGTTCCATTTATGTAATTGCTAATTATGTTCAAATCTTATTTGTGCATAATATTGTCAATGAATGATAAATTTAGATGATATAAGCATTCAGGTGAATTACTGTTGCAATCTTTATTAGCAATATATATAAGATTTTTAATTATAGGCAGAGATTAATTTGTCAAGATAACTATGTGATATAGAAGAATAAACTGTTACATTATAATTCACTGCTGAAATGAAATTGGCAAGGAATCACATTCAAAGGACAAACTCTCATTTAAACAAATGTTTGTATAAAATAAAACAACAAACAGGATTAATAAAGAGAACTAAATATTTTTGAAGAATCTAGTACAGTTAGGCCTCGATTAGTGCGAATAATTGGTTCCACGAATTTCTCGCACTATTCAAAGTATTAACTATATGTAAAATATGGTAATTGGTTCTTGCTTTGTGAGATTCCAGCCATTAGCTAACCTCACGATGAATAACCATAATACTAACTGTTTAAGAAATATTTATGATGAATAACCACAATACTAACTGTTTAAGAAATATTTATTTTCATATTTTACATCGTTGTTCATCATCTAAATTAATAACTTACCAGGAATTGCATCTCATACCATCATCAAACCAACTGCCAAATCGAAACCAAAATAGCGAATCGAAAGTGGAAGTTGAGCACTGCTTGGCCGCCAATTCCACTCTATACTGTACGTATATGATAACAAAGCTGAATAATAGTAATGTTGAATAGCTAACAGCAAAAAGCCCATTTTTCTGGTGTTTCACCCTTCAAAGCCAAGTGATTGTTCTTGGATTGCTCCTCATCTGGTTTTACTAATTGAAAATTAACATTAATTTGCTAATTGACATCATAAAAGGGACGGACATTTGTTAGTAAGACTGGTCTATTCTTACAACTCGCATTAATGGAATATTTGCTCACACTAACTGAAAAATGATAAATTTTTTTCACAAGTTTTATTTTAAATAAAGAAATCAGGTAAAAAACAAAAGAAAATATTATATAATATATATATATAATGTGGGTAGCATAGCAGTATAATAGGCAAATAATAGCTAACGTCAAAAAAGCTCATCTTTCTGATGTTTCAACCCTTCAAAGCCAAGTGACTGTTCTTGGACTGCTCCTCATCCAGTTTTACTAACCGAAAATTAACATTAATTTGTTAATTGACATCATAAAAGGGGACGGACATTTGTTAGTAAGACTGGTCTATGCTTACAACTCGCATTAATCGAATATTTGCTCGCACTAACTGAAAAACGGTATCATTTTTATAAGTCGCACTAATCGAATATCGCATTATTCGAACTCGCACTAATCAAGGCCTACCTGTAATTTCAAATAAGTTAAATTGAAAGTCAAATAAAGTAATTTTTATGGTCTTGTGCTGGTTTTTGAATTTACTGTTTCACAATATTGGTATTTTTTATCTCTATTCTCTTGTTTCATACAGTGAGTATGTAGTAGGCTAGTAGTAGCCTATGGAACAATAAATGGATATCCTCATCACAACTTGAATGCATTAGGATCTGAAATTTTGACCTCCAACTTTTTTTTTTCTACATATTCACCTCTTATGGCCACACACTTCTCACACCTATGGAACAATTGTTTAATCTCATCTTTATAGAAGTTGGCAGATTTGGAGATTGGTTTGCCTCTAAATCTGCCAACTTCTACAAAGATGTGGAGGTCATTACATGCTCTACATAACAGTAATGACCTCTTCATCATTGACAAAACTTTTTCCCCATAAATATCATTTTATATTTCAAAACAGAAAGAAGTCTGAACAGTCAGAAGGTGCCAGATCAGAGAAAATGGGGATGAGACAAGCTTTTATAGCCATATTTGTACAGAAAAGTGCACTCTTTCTGCAACTCAGTGTGCAGGTGCATTGTCAGTTAGCAGCAATACATCGTTTGGTAGCAAACTATGTCTTATTTCCTTGATACTCGTTTGGTAGCAAACTATGTCTTATTTCCTTGATACTGCCCTGTAACTTTTATAGCAAATTCCTGTAGAATTCCCATTATCATCAACCTTTTTTTGTAAGTAATCTGTCAATATAAGACCTTTGCTGTACCAAATCATAGACATGATCTTGATGGATGATCTTCTCTTGTAAGTTGCACTAATCAAAATCGCATTATTCGAACTTGCACTAATCGAGGCCTACCTGTAGTAAATGTTGCTGTTTCCACCCCATGGAAGTACATCATATCCCATCAGAAATACATGCGATACATAAAAAAAGTACCATTGATCAGATACTATATAGAGGTATTATTTTTTTATTCTGCTTATTTTTTATTGCTGATTCATATATATAATATCATTTACACATAGTTTTATTAGTTAACTTATTTAATTTTAAATTTTTACATGTAAATATTTTAATTACTATTGTATTTTTATTTTTTAATTTTATTTGAATTTATCATTCTGTATTTGTTGTATTGAAAACTGATTTGATCTGAAACACAGAATAAATTTTGTTTTTATTAATATAATTCTATGTACAGCTTACTTTACTCTATATTAATGATGTCAAACTCATGGCATATGGACCATGTCCAGCATATCCTTTTTTGTGGTACAAATCACATTTATTATAATTGCAAGAAAAATAGAAGCTACTCAGAAAAAATGCAACCACCTGTCAAGAAATATTTCAAAATTGCTTTATTAAATTAATTAAACCATTTTAATAAATTATATTGAAATTCAATAAACAGTAGTTTTTGAAAGTTTGAGGTGAAAATTCTATATTAAAAAAATTTTAATAATACAGAATAACTTTGAACATGAATTGAGGCATATAATTATATTAAATATTTTAATTTCCTTAATCAACCCTTCAAACTATTTACTTCAAGCAAAAATCTTTTTCCTGTAGATAGTGGTTTCCAAACTTTCTGTCTCTGCAACTCCCTTTTTTCAAAAAAATTGATACACTTCCTCATTTTCATAAGAGTCTAATTTTATAAATACTTTCTATTTACAATTTAAAACTACAAAATATATACCATATCTAACTTTACTATTACACTGCCAGTATAAGATAAAAATTATTATATTTAACAGCACTATGGCAGGAAAAATATACATAATAATAAAAAAATAAAGCGCTTCTAAGTTTACTGTGTTTTTTTATTTTTTATTATTATGTATATTTTTCCTGCCATAGTGCTGTTAAATATAATAATTTTTATATACCATATTTTGTATAAATAAAGTTCTTATACATAAAAATATATTTATTTATTATGGAGTAATCATTTTTTATATAATTAAACAAATCTTACAAAAAAACAAAAAATAGAATACATATTTAATATAAAACATTTATTGTAATGGGTGGGCTCAGGCCCGCCGTTAGAAATTTCAGCGCTACAAGCGATTTTTTTTGCGCCCTTACTATACTTCGTTTCACGTAAGAAAATAGCGTTGGTTTAGATACGGTTATAAATTCTGCCATTTGCGAAAAAATTATCACATGTCAGCTTGTCAGATATGAAATAAAATTGACAAAATTAAATTATATTTAACCATGTTTTTGATTTTGATTTCGTAATTTTTAATATTAAGGTATTGTACATTTTTACAGAGAAAAATATTTAATACTGACAAATTTTGGTTTCATAAATTTAAATTATGTATTTAATGCATGTAAAAACGCTCGGCTCTCAAGCACCATCTGCTATTTTCTTACGTGAAATAAAGTATAGGATGTTAAGAAGAATTGTTTCTTATCAAAGACGCAAAAAACAAACTTAAATTTTCGATGTGGCAAAAATATTTATTTTGTCTAAAAAATGCAGTCTATTCCAGACCATTACAGCAACATGTTTTGAAATACATTACATTTGGCTTTACATAGTGACATCTGACATATAACAGGCATGAACATACTATAGATGAGCATTGTGGATGACAGATGGTGCCACAAAAGATGTCACTCCACTCTCGATTCATGTGCCTTATTCAAAAAGTGCCTCTTCTTCATATGTCATTTTATTTTTATTGGTTGTTCTAGACGCCATGATAATGTATAATTAAAGTAAATAAATGAAAATCATCATTTTGCTGCCTTTGTCAATTTGGCGCTACAGGCAGGGGCCTGCTCCGCCTGTGCGTAACGGCAGCCCTGGGTGGGCTTCTCTCAGATTGGGGTGTCATTGAAGATATCACTACTCACAATTCTTTTTCAATAACTAAACCAGATTGATATTTTGTCTTTAAAACAGCTAAAGAATAAAGTTTCTGAATATGTGGATATATGTACTGTATTTATAACCCTTTTGCTGATTCATTTTTTTGACATTAATTTAATCTTTGCCGCCTTTGTCAATTTGGCGCTACAGGCAGGGGCCTGCTCGGCCTGTGCGTAACGGCAGCTCTGGGTGGGCTTCTCTCAGATTGGGGTGTCATTGAAGATATCACTACTCACAATTCTTTTTCAATAACTAAACCAGATTGATATTTTGTCTTTAAAACAGCTAAAGAATAAAGTTTCTGAATATGTGGATATATGTACTGTATTTATAACCCTTTTGCTGATTCATTTTTTTGACATTAATTTAATCTAATTTAAATTTATTTTTTGTTTGTTTGTCTCAAAAATGATGTTTTTGTTAATTCTTGCACACTCCCCTTGTATCAGACTAGCACACCCCACAGTTTGAAAAATAGTGCTGTAGGGTATTGATTTTAAATGCAGCCCTTATCAACCATGTCTAAAATGGCCTTTTGAAAAGTGTAGTTTGAAACTATTGTTCTATAGTATAAAGAAATAGTTTTAATCTAACAATAAAAGAGAAATATTAAAATTTCATAACTTATATGAACATTATTAAATTGTTAAATTATATATTGTAATTACCTTCACAAGATAATCCATGAGACGTTACTCCAGATAATGCTTCATGACAAACATTGCAGTAAGTGGGACGTGCATGAGAAGTAACATACCAATTATGCTGACCAGAAAGAAAATCATGATGATCTAGTCCCTGAAAAATTAAAATTGCATTTATTCAAAAACATTGCTAATCTTATAATAATTTTAAATTTTATAAATATAAAATAAAAGATTTAAGTTTATGATTGATTTTCCAATACTCTTGCTTTCCAAGTCTAATCAGATAACCATTGGTTAATCTAGCAAAATGAATATAGTAGCAATCTTTAATGCCTCCAATATTCCACAAATGATTTATCAATATATCTTTGACTTCTAGCTATGCTTATTTCATTATAAAATATTAATGTGATCCTTGAGCTTGATGAATTTTCACTAACTTCACAATATCTGGAGTATATTTTGATAGTAATAGTGTTAATCACCACAATTAATAAATCATAATAAGAATTCAATGTATAACTTAAGTATAATAAAAAAGCATGATAAAAACAACAATTAATAACCATTGAAACTATCTTTCATGTATTAATCATATTTCAAAAGAAGAATAAGGAGGATTGGCATATGCTTAATCTGAGTGTGTGTTGAGAATTTTGCAAAGGGATATTATGTAAAAAAAACATTGGGTAACACTAGGCTAGAGTATAAGGGAGACATGTCAGCCAAATTACAAATGGAATTTGAGATCAACCAATTAGGAGATTTAGACAGGAATAGAGAATAAAAACAATTTAAAAGAGAGAAATGTTAATGGAATTAAATAAAAATGAATGGCTTAGGATATGATAAAATGGAAATCATTTATCAAGAAAATGAAGAGCCAGCACAGCTCATAATGTTATATAGTTGTAATAATAATAATAATAATAATAATAATAATAATAATAATAATAATAATTGATTTTATTAAGCAATAAAATTTTAACTTTTGATATACATCAAATCTTATTATCAACATTAACCAATAGAAATAATTACCGGTAAGTAAATTAATTCTACCTCAAAAAATTCTTTGTTGCTAACATTTTTCAAAGCTGAAATCCAATCTTCCATTTCTTTTCGAGATTCTGCACACAAAACCAGACGACGAAAAGGTGTAATCAACTATAAAAATAAAATTTTTAATGCAGCTAAAAATATTTTATAAAATATAATAATTTTTAAAATTAATGCACATTGATAAAATAATTTAGAAAACTAATTGTTTAGATTTGACCCAATATTGACTTAAAAATTAAAAGTTTATTTTATTTACCTGAAAGCTATGATTCACATTTTTTGTACTACACTCTGCTATGCTTAAATCTGTCAAATCAATTTCTTCAAAGATCACAGACTAAAATATTAAAACAATAAGAAATTATTTTTAAAATGAACATTTTAATAAGAAAGTATATTTCTGTGGGTTAGAAGTATAAGACACTGTCACATTTACTACATTTTACAGGAGAGCAATTTGAAGTTGTTTTACATTGTTCTCCCTTATGAACTACAGGAGAGCAGTTTGAAGTTGTTTTACGTTGTTCTCCCTTATGGACACGTGTTATTTAAAAGCACCGTAACTCCACCAATTATTGATGTAGGACATAGTGTTGTATACTTGTATAACTCCACCTAATTATTGATATAGGACATAATGTTGTATACCTGTGGGTAGAGGATGAGAAACCCATATGATTGTGCCAATATTTTTTGGCCAAAAATGGACATAGTGCCCTATACCTCCGACCCACAGATTTACTCATAAAGTTTAAATTTCATTATGACAATTTCAGCCAAATCATCTTAAACTTGAATAAATTAAAGTATAAAGATATTTTCATGAATTTATACTAAAAAATAAGCTAATTATATTCATCAGATTCCCATCTATTGACTCTCACATTGATTATTTGCATTTTGATATTGTTACTACTATATTCATCAATGGTCTCTCTTCCTTATAAATATATGTTTTAAATCTAAATTTAAAATATATATATATACGGGTATAGCCTATATAGTAAATTTAATCATTGAAAATAATTTACCTCTCTATTTCTGCAAGTTTTTTAACAAGTCTATCGTTTTCCCTACATGCTAATTCATGATCTCTTGTTAATAATTCTTTCATTTCATGAAGTTGAGAATTTTCAGCTCTGCAGTAATAAATATAAATACAGTAATATTCTTTAAGAATTCTTTTAAAGAATTTCAATTTATAAAAAAAATATATATATAGCCTAATTTTATTAACCTTAATATCTCATTTTCTTGCATGTACTTTTGTAACATAGTTCTAATATCTTCATCTTTAATATCTAAAAAAAAAAAAACATAGTTAATGATTAATTTGTCATAGATGATAATTCTTTTCTGCTTTCGTCAGTTATCTCATATCAAGAAATGAAAATGGAAAGCATTCTCTTTCTAGAATGTTATTTAGCGAAAAAATTTCCAGCAGTTGAAATAAAGAATCATAGTGTACTCAGACTTTCGTATCAGATGACGATAATATTTGACTCTGAATCGATGTGGTGTGTTTACATAATTATAATTATCTTATATTAATAAAGTTTATTGACGAATTAATATAAACTAGGTAATCGAAAAAGAAACTAAAATAGAATCTAAAACAATATCATTAAAATTAATTATTAATTTATAATATTCTTTTAAACAAGATAATAAACATCGAATTTTATGATTGAAGATTTCGATTGTATATCAGAAAATTTTATCTGTTTTATTTTATTTTTTCAAATTAGAATTTGAAAAAATAAAATAGATAAAATTCACTTAACAAAATTTTCTACATACTACAATATACTGTATATATATATATGTACACTATTTTCTTAAGCATAAAGTCAACAAACATATAAAGATAAAAATTATTTATTCAGTTTGAAATATTTACTCATTCATATCGCGAGAGCATTATATTCTAATGTTATACATATGCCACATTACATTTGGTCAAATATAGTACTTATTGTATTGTATAGTACTGTAATTAATATGAAATATGATCTCTTCTCACAAGTAAACAACTCTCACAATGACGAATCATATTGATTACAAGGTATTGATGGACTCGGTAGACAATAAATTCATTTAGTCAACAAAACAAAACTTATTCTATCTCACGAAAGTTTTACAAGATCACCTTTGTGAGATAAGTTTTTAACAAGTTGCAAAGTATTTCCCAAGCCCGTTAAATCCCTATGCCTTATAGTATCCCACCTTCATACCTCAGTGACGGACGTCGAAAACCGCCAATGCAAGATAACCTTATTAGATCTTTTTACATGCTATGTGGGATCAGACGGTGAGTTTTATCCTATTCCCATTCATAAAAAATTAAAGTTTTTATTTACTTCCCTACTATTTTTTAGAAGCACGTCATTAAGTCATTGAGTTTTTGAACACGAAACACGAATCCGAAAAGAATGCTAAGAGGCAGGAGATCCGCCGGATGTCCCCATGTCGTTATGATGCTCCGGTGATAGATATGGGAACATCGAAATAATCCCGATTCCTGTAAGGTCCCGTAAATGAGACCCTAGTGACGGACTTTAGCAACCACCAACCGATATGATCCCTTTAGCTGCCTTTTACGTCTCACAGAGTCAGACGATGATTGTATTCTAGCCCATCCACAGAAAAAATAATTTTTTTTCTTTCCTTGAGGTTATGTTATGAAATTTTTCCTCCAAACGCGAAGCATAATTTGAAAAATGGCTACGAGATAGGCAAGCCGACTAGATGTTTGTGTGGGAACCCAGTGCAGGCCCCAGGGAAGGACATGGGTACCGCCGAGACAATCATCATCAAAATAACGAATGTATGCTATTAGAAGGGCCTTACTGTAGTAGCTGTAGTTTCTATCAATCTTAATAGAAAATTAAAACAATCACGACTTCGTATAGGGACCCACGACTGACCCATATCATTGAATCATTGAGTTTTTGAACACGAAACACGAATCCAAAAAGAATGCTAAGAGGCAGGAAATGGACTCAGTAATGGATCTAAGCAACCGACAATTGGCATGAGGTGATCTCTTTAAGCGGCATTTACATCATGTCTCAAACAGTAGATGTATTCTGTTCCCCATCCACAGGGTAGGAAATAAAAGTTTCTTCTCTTAGTGTTTTTAAATGGTTAATTTAATTTGCATATTAAAGAATTTATGCAAATTTAAACTACAAAAATGAATTTCTCATGTTAAATTTAATACTATATATGAAGTAAATTTCATTAAAATTCTGTTAAAAGAACTTTGCATTCAAAAGTGATTTTTATTTTGGATATCAGTATATATTTAAATACTTTTATGATTATTTGAAATGATTTTGGTTATGTAATAGCAATGATGAATTTTTGTATTCTACTAAAAAAAAGACCCATTTAAATTTTAATGAATGTTTAAAATTTAGTATCTGAATTTCTTATAAATGTATTGTAGTAAATTATTTAACCGAAACTAAATAATAAAGAAGATGATTACAATTATTAATACAGTAAAAATAAAGATTTAAAATAAAATTTAATTTAAAAAAAAAATTGTTTACCTTCTAATGATAATCCGTTATGTACAAATGATTTATTAAATATATCTTGATTGAAATTGATCTGAAAATTATTTTTTCAATTTAAGATGCGTTTATTAATATAAATTTATTTTAAATTACTTAATAATAATTAAATATTATAATTACCTGTGTACGTAAATAATTATTTTCCATTCTAAGAAGTTTTACTTCCCGTTTTAAACTGAGAATTAATTGTTCTCTTGGGTCCTAAAACAAATGAATATTATATAATCTTTGCATAATAATTTAAGGATAATTAACAAAATATTGGAATTTAAAACATGAATAAAAATTCAAGATAATTAAGTTTCCAATGTTAAGTTTAAAAAAAGAAAAAATTTATCACTCTTGTGATGTATACCGAATAAATATTCAATTCACACATATATTTAGAGTTATTCAGTAAATAATAAAATAAACAAGCTGGAGTAAAATTAAAGGTTAAATCATGACCTGTGAACAGTTTTTCTCATCCATATAAAACTGAAGAGGGGACTAAATCTCCCGAAATCCATTTTTATGGATTGTTGCAGAAATAAAGATTTTTTGAATAGTTTATTTTCGTTTTTATACTCAACTGTCTCTGTTGCTACACTGCAAAAATACTAGTATTTTAGAGTTTCTACCCAACCCAAAAGAAACGTTTTTATTCGTTTTTAAATCCATATAAAAATAATATAGCCTACAAGTACACAACGACGTAACTGAAAACTGAGAGGCTCCCCGCAAAAATGTCGATGGGGCCTTTTCTTTTTAATTTATTGATATAATTTATTTCAAACGCTATCTAAACTGTAACACAGGGCGTCGACGTATATTTATAATAAATGTTGGAGAATAAATACTACTATATCACTTATTATCTATAAAATACAGTTATAATTTTTACTTTTTCGTTGTTTTTTCAATACTGATCCGTTTCAGGGTTAAATTAGTCAAATCGGGGGTAAAATTCAATAATTTAACAATTCAAATAGAATTAGAGCCTATGCTGAAAATATTATAAATATAGAAAATTTTTAATATTTAAAGCAAAATATTAGTTCTTAATATAGACTTACCTCATTTTCAAAATTTACTAACGATTTCCATGACCCCGAATTAGATAAAGCAGCTAAAGTAGAATCCAAATAAACAGTACTAAAAAGAAATCATTCATTTATAAATACTTTTAAATATCGTAATAATTTTTTAATTATTATTTTATAGAAATAAGTTTTCAAGGAGTTTACTAAATCATTAAGTATCTTAAATATGATATCCTATTGAATATGTTTGCAAAATTCCGTCTACCGATTTAAACATTAATTTTCAAAAGAGGAGACATGCTTTCACTACCTACTTTTTAAAACAAGATGATGCTATTGAAAGCATAATCACTTTTCTTACAGAATTCGAATAATAATTTTTAACACTTGACGGTAAGAATTGCAAATGAGCAAAAATGTTATTCATATAAGATTTATGCTTTATTTATTTATGTATTGATTACTAAAATGTTTTTCTTAATATACGGCAGTGATGTTCAATTTTTTTTACTATGCAAGCTACTTTTCTGTACTAAGTTATTCGGCGATCTCTTATATAGATACGTTCCCTCAATTCTATATCTGATTATGTACAGTGCCGGATTAAGCTAACGCGGGGCCTGTAGCATATGTTAATTAAGAAAGGGGCCCTATCATATATAATAAAGGAATAAGCGTGTGGTGTCCATGTTTCTGCGCATGTGCGAACCCCGTGCCAGAAGTGTCGCTGTTACTATTTTCTCTCGCTTCGAATCTTTAATCGCGTCATTTAGAAAACTAAATCCCAATCTCATTATAAATTTTGCTTTAATTTATCATAGTTTACTTCCTATTTATGTTTGTATACTTCTTTTTATTATTTGACTTCAATTTCTGTCTTGTTCGATCGAAAAATGTTCACTGTTCCCTGGCTCGAGAGTTCAGTTTGCCTTCGGCGTGTCGAGGCTACATAAATGTTGTATTTAAATAATATTTAATTTATTTCAGAATTTAAATAATATTTTATTCATTTCAGAAATTATAATTTTTTATTTTAAGCTAAAAATTATAATTATTATCTAAATACTGTAACTGAAAAGGTAAATCGATAGTTTATTAGTTGCCAATTTCATGTAAAGAAAATTTCAAAGTTTGGTCTGAAGGAAAAAAAACAAGCAAAAGCATTATATACAAGAAAATGAAATATAAATGAAAAATCTCAAATTTGACAGATAAGAAACAAATGTTTCGTTTTTGGTGTATTTGGGCACATAGTGACCAAGGTCTAACTAGTATTAAAAAAAAACAATAAAACAACTCAAATATATTTGAACACACATTTTTAATTTGCATAGCAATTATCATTATCAAAAATAACAACACAGTCAACATTAAATATTAATTTTTCTACATTTAGCATGAGCAAATTTGTTGATGATATAGGATGTATCCATTTCACGCAGAAGTTTATATTCAGAGTCACACTAACTTGTAAGTCACCTTCTTCTGCTCTTTCTCTCACAATTTGATACCAAATGAAAAGACGCTAAATATGGCATAAATCACAAGATCATTGGTTTAACGCTCGTATTAGATGACCAAAAAATTATGTACATATTTATTAGCGCGGGACTCGTAGCAAATGCTACGTTTGCTAATATATTAATCCGGCACTGATCACGCATAATGGACAATGTCCACTTTAGCTAGTATGCATGCGCGATAGTAATATAGTCACCTATTGTCAAAATTGATAATCTGTCAACTGTGACACCATGTGTATGAAGGGTTTATAAAATATTGTCAAATCGTAGCATTATTTGGGGAAAAATAATGAATGATATTCCTGAAATGAAAAAGGACGTTATTGAACACTACTTAGAAACATCCTGAATCAAAAAATACAAGTATAGTAATACCCCGAAGTTACGCGATAAGTGGGAACGATGAAAATCGCGTAAGTCGGGGTATAACTTTGCATATAAATACATATAAATTTGGTTTAATTGGGACCAAGGACTAACAAAAACACTATTTTAGAAGAAAAATATTTAATAAAATTGCAGTTCTTTATACATATTAATACAAAATATTAAAATAAATAAATGAGTTACGGAAAAAATTATTCACTTTTATTTAATTATCACACCATAATTTCAGTATTTTTCCCATCTCAGCAATAATTACCATTTCCTTTACTAATTATGCTTGATTGAAATCAGTGGGATTGAGCATTTTTCACGCAGTATCGAAATTCTTTCATTATCTTTTATGATTGTTCTTACTGTGGATTTCGGTAGCTCAAACTTCTTTGCCAATTCATACACATTTTCATTCTGTATCAAAAATCCTTGAAAATGTTAAGTTTATATTCCGAAGATATCGTAATATTTTTCTTACTAGGTGCAGGAGAATCAGATTTTTGAGGGTTTAGAAAACATATAACAAAATAATCTTAGCTTTCGTCGATCGTAGAATCGTAATCGTGCACATAGAGTTCGCGCGAAACGCGAGCAATGCGTATAACAGCAAGAAAGCGTGCAGCAATGTTGCCAAATGAAAAAAATCAAGAACCACGTAACTCCGAGTTCGCGTAAGTTGGGGTAGCATAAGTCGGGGTATTACTGTATGCCATTGATAATTATATCCAATTAAATTGGAGTGGGATAAGGGCGTAGTTGGAGGAAGTGAATTATCGGGCTTTTTTTATCATAAGATAAGCGAAATTTTGCTATTTGATATTATAGTAATCTACTACAAGTTAATATCACCCTATCGTCATAGATAACGCACGATGAATGATGCGATTCCAATATTTACATTGACCTTTACAAAAGCGTCGCGTCCGAACAGCACACATAACTTTGACAGTATCTTAAAAGTGCAAAATTCTTAAGATTATATTAGGAGCTATTTTTTGGTAAGTATGAAGAATGTTGATTAAAGTTTATATTAAATAAACAATATTTTTGATATTTCAAAATTTATTCTTTCCCCGTAAATATTGTTACCTGGGACAAGTGCAGATCAGCACCTTGGAGTAATCGCGTATTAAGGCCATGACATACTGAACGCGACGCGAAGCGAAGCATAAGAAAGCAACTTCGCGCGGTTACGCGCGTACAGTGTGTCTTGGATTAGCACAGCGCTTCTCAAACTATGGGTCGCGACCCCAAATGGGGTCGCGAAGCGAAATGCTGGGGTCGCAAAATTTAAATGCAAACCTTGAATTTCAGTTTATATGTAATTTCATAAACGCCCAATATTTAACGAATGACAATATATGAATTTTCAGTGTAGTTGGATGATTGTGTTCATCTTAATAAGTGTATAAATGATTTATGTACTTGAATGTTTTATTTCATATTTAATACTTGGGGTGGCAAAAAATCTCGTAATTAAAAAGGGGTCACGAAAAATCTCGTAATGAAAAATGGGGTCGTGAATGAAAAAGTTTGAGAAGTGCTGGACTAGCATTTCCCGTGCGGCTGCTCGAGTTAACGTGCGTAGCCGTGCGAAAGGAGATGAAAAAGTTGAACATTGACCAATCAACACGCGCGAACAATACGGTGCGGCAAGCCGCGAAAGAAACAATCAACCAATAGAAACGAATGTTTTATATACTTGGAAAATGGCGAAAGTTCAACGGAATTGGAATTCAGATGTAGAATTTGTTTCAGAAGTACAAAAAAGACCATATCTATATGACAAGAGATTAAAAGAATACCGAAAATATACGATCACTTCTTTCTAATAAGAAAACAACCACGGTCCGCAAACGACCTCTATCGGCAAATCCATGAAACATGGGAAGTAATTCAACTGCAATGTAGACAGGCTGTGGCGCAATGCACCGCGAAGCGAAGGATGCAAATTTTTCTGTCATCTTTGCTTCGTTCCGCTTCGCTTCGCGTCGCGTCCAGGCTTTAGGCTCCTCTGGCCTCATAACACGTTCAATTTTATTTTTTCGTGTTCTACAATTTAATTTGTTTATTAAGTTCTTTTTCTAGCATATAACATGGTTCGCAGAAATGAACAAAATCTGAACATTGTCGAGATAATAATTGATAAATGTAAAGATATCAATTAAAATTTTTGTATTAATCATTTTTTATTTGATAAAAAGCATTTTGTCATATTTCACTATACCACCTCTCACATTTCACAAGGGGAGGACACAACCTCCGTCCCACCGATTTCGATCAGCTTTAACATACAGGTTGGGGCCATCGAAAAGTGACTCGTGTAAAAGGATTTAAGTCACTATGCCTTCGTTTTTAAAAAATTGAGGTCAAATGTCATGACGCCGGATCGTGCCGCTTATATACCTAAAATGGAGTTGCATCCATTTCAGCTAAAGCGGCGGCGTAGTGGCTCTCTAACTCTCTCTCTCTAATTATCGTAATTCACTATGCTTCAGGTGATATCTAATATATCCATTTGCATCGAAGCCTCTTTACGTATGGGATAGTAGCAACTTGTCGAATTGTTACTATCCCAGACGTAACTACGACAAAAAAAAACTTGATTTTACCTGAAGTTTTATTGTTAGTAATATTTTAATTTATTCACTTGTAAAAAAAGCACATAAGGGAGACTCGAAGTTACAACGCTCAGTTCTGCACGGAAACGCCTTAACCACTACACCGCCACTTTGGTTGATATGAATGAAATTTCTTAAGTATATAAGCGACGCGAACCGGCTTCATGACATTTGTCCTCGATTTTTTTTAAAAACGGAGGCATAGTGATCTAAACCCTTTACACGAGTCACTTTTCGATGGCCCCAACCAGGGGAGAACTGGGACATATTTTTAGTTCTGGCATTATCTGATAGTTAGCCCACTAGTTAGGCTTGGTATTATTGCCGCACGGATATATCGTCGCAAAGGCATTTTGCCGTAAAATATAGAAAAAAATAGACAGGAGTATTTCAAAAAAATTAAATAACTTTTTATAAATTTTTTTGCGATACTCCTGTCTTTATTTTAATTTTATATCTTAAAAACCTTTCGATGATATATCTATAATATATATTAAGTAAATTAAGTACATAGTATTTTTTACAAAACAAATTTTAACGATAAAATAAAAACCTAATTACCTAAAATACAAGTCTTTATTTGTATGCAAATACTAATTGATAAATTTGAATAAAAATGAATGAAGAGGAATCTGAAATAAATATTCATTATATTGAAAGTGCGGTGAGTAATTATAAAAAATCGGTTCATCGGCTGCCAACCCATGTTGTTACGACCGCATCGGCCCTTCTGGCATTTGCCAGAACGCTCTTATGGCCAGTCCGCCCCTGACCCCAACCTGTATGTTAAAGCCGATCGAAATCGATGGGATGGAGGTTGTCCCCTTGTCAGAGTTCAATCGTTATTTCTTTAACAAAGGATAATTCTAAAACGAAACAACCTATCTCAATTCGGTAAAAAGCATTTTATAGTAGATTAGTTCATAATTCTGCTCGTGCCAATTAGCGTGATAAATAAACTTCAAAGCTTTTTTAACTTGCACGTACGCCCTTGCCCCGTTTCGGGTTAAGTCCAGAGTAGCTGACATTTTGTACGATTTTGTCGCAAATTTAAAATTTTCAAGGATGAATTAAACGGTATTAGCTATGCAATGCGATTGTTAACGATCCTGTCAAATATTTATTCGATCGGTTAAAATACTTGCGTTTAAAGTCCAACTTTGCAAAAACCGCTCTGCACTTACCCCACTCCACTTTATATCAAATCAATGTTTATAGCCAAGCTCAATATGATGGAATGGGATTTAAAACAAAGTTCAAGCGATCAAAACAACTGGATACTATTTTATTAATGCTATTCTGAAAAAAATGGAAATCGCAGATTCGTATTATGAATGTCCTGCTAGATAAATATTTTTAAAATTTATATATTTAGAATTCATGAAAATTAAATATTAACAAATTTTATTTTATATTTTATCAATTAAAAATGTAAAATTCTAACTAATAATTTTATTTTTATGATTTTTTTCATAGAATTTAATTTTGATTAAATTACTATTACACTTATTAACTAAATAAATAAATATTTATTTAGTTATTTCATTAAAATGCATGATTATTCTCATTCGTTTTTCTAATACTTTTTGTTTGAGATCAAAGGAAAAACAGAAGGAATAGCATCTACTTTTAAATAATGTCATTTTGAATGAAGGAAAGGCTCTAAATCACTTTCCACCAAATGAGTTAAACAAACTGATATTCCTTATTATTTGGAAATATTTGCCAATATCACGCCAAATTTTTAGAGTCCATTGCTTCCTAATAGCATCATCTATTGGAAAATAATGCCATGTTGTACCAGCAGGCGTTTTTCCATTATAATTTTTTCATAATGGTACTGAACAATGAACGCGACTCATATTTTCAAGCGATACCAGCATACGTCACGGAATTGTATTTCGTTTTATCGACACAAGGTAGCGTACGCGCAAAGTGGACATTGTCCATTATGCAGTTAAATGCGCTCGCTCACTTTGGAGGACCCATTCTTCCAGTCCTAAAAACTTTATTTGTGTATTTAAAAACTTATTTATCACTTTGTTTTATTTGTTGTATTAAAATAGTTAAAATATATTGGAATAAAATATTTATTTCTCTATTTCGTGAAACAAATGTTAGAAAAAAACAACAGATTATTACAAACTCATAAGTTACAGGAAATGCTGATTGATTAAGAAAAAGTTAATGTGAAATTTGGAATTGTTTGGAGCTCGCAATATTTTCTTATTCAGGTTTGATATGAAGAAGTGGCCAATTTCAGACAAATGATCATTTGTAATTTGGTTTCTTGATGCGAATTCTGACAAGCATGTTGATCCAAAACACGACAGAACTTTGAAAAAGCGGATTCTGACAAGTATGTCGATCCGAAACACGACAAAATTTTTGAGCAATATCAGTTAATATTGGAAATTTTTCATGTGTATATTTCCAAATGATAAGAAAATACTGATAAAAAATACTGATGTGACAATTTAACGAAAAATAAATAAACAATAGCAATACATTTAAAGAGAATTAAAAAGTAATATAAAATGATGATAAATAAATTATTATGTTTTCAGTTTTAATTAAATTTGTAAGTAAGGAGGAATAAACAAGAGATCGATCAAAAATCGCTCCGCGATCAACGGGTTGAACACCGCTGATATACGGTATGTGAAATTTTAAAACGAAAACTTTAGAATTGAAAATCATTTGAGTTTAATGATAAACAGTATTAAATTTTATTTTATTTTATTTTCCTTATAAATATATGTTTTAAATCTAAATTTAAAATATATATATATACGGGTATAGCCTATATAGTAAATTTAATCATTGAAAATAATTTACCTCTCTATTTCTGCAAGTTTTTTAACAAGTCTATCGTTTTCCCTACATGCTAATTCATGATCTCTTGTTAATAATTCTTTCATTTCATGAAGTTGAGAA
>AYEL01058987.1:0-12097 GCA_000484575.1 Olivierus martensii | reverse complement strand
ATATATACATATAAAAATACAGTATATATAAAACATAGTTTATTAAACAAAAAATTCTTTCAAAGAATCATTTATCCTTAGAAAAATGGAAACTTTCCGAATTTTTTCCACAATTCTTATTATAATTTTGTCTTTCCCAATCAATTCTTGTTTTTTCCCATTCTATAAATTCAATTTTTAATTGAAAAAACAAAAACTTTATATATTATTTGAATTATCGATATCGAAGTAAATATTTAATTTAATCATATTAAAATATACGTTTTCTATTTTTTAATTAAAAGTTTTAACTCACCATGATAATTATTGGTTTGGTTTTGATTCTTTTTGCTCTTGAGGCATAACGTAAAGTATTCAACGTTTCTGGAACATTTGATTTATGGGGAGATATACATGCAATCTGTAAGAATAAATTTATTAATTATTTGAAAATCTTCTATATTAAATACTAGTAGAGTGTGTCCAGCGTTGGCCAGACATAGTTTGAAAATATGCAGTTTATTAGGAAAAACTTGGTTTTGATTATTTGCATGTTGGTTTCGTCTGCAGTCATTCAACCGTTCTTTACTACAGCCCTCATAATTTCCAAAAGATTAACAAACTGATAAGTTTATGTCTTTCCTCTTATGAGTCTATATGTCTTTTACTTGGAGGAACATTTAAATTCCTAATGCTATATTATTGATACGGCATTAGGAATTTAAATTGAATTTTACCGCTCTTCATTATATAATACCCAGGAAGAAATTTTATTAATTGAAAAATTATTTCATGCATTGTTTATTTATTATTTGAAACCTCATGTTCATTGAAATGGCGTCATCGCGATATAACGTCATCTATTTGTTACGTCATGATAATGCATTCGAACAAAATCATTTTGCTATACAATTTATTAATTATAGCATTTGGAATCCATTGGATTTTTATGACCAGTTTTAATATAGATTTAACCAGAGTATCAGACCACGTTGACGTCATCATGATGTTCGAATTATTGCGTCAATACAATGTCATGAATGAAACGCGTCTTGTGATGTCACCCATCGTTACGTCATGGTGATATCACATCGCAATGATGAAATCATCGTTGTCTATGACGATTAAATTTAGTCAAAAACATCTAGCGCCATCTAGCGACTGAATTGTTAAATTCTATGGAATTTTTGGATTGTTCATAATTGTTTAACAATGATTGTTCTAAAAAATCAATTATATTAATGAATGCGTCAGTTAGTTGGACAATCGCAAAGAATCTTATCAAGTTTGGTAGTTGTGCTCCTATTGTTTAGGAGATTATTCGAGACAAACATACAAACAAACCAACAACTGAAAAAATATATGATTTTACTTATTTTTATAAAATACCACACACTTATTTGTTATATTATGCCCTGTATATTTTTCAAAAACACTATTAATAAATCAAGTTCCCGCGGCGCACACCATGTGTATATTTATACAAACCAACTTAAGCCACATTTGCCATCTCCATAACTTCGCTTCCGATTAAGCTAGTATCATGAAAATTGTATACTTTGTTAAGCTTTATTTCTTCATGACACTGTAAAAAATTTAAGCTTTAAGATCAAAATGTGTAGAAGTATGAGACCCCAGAAAATCGCAAATTTTGGCACTGATTCACTCATCAAAATTATAGAATGCTTCCTGTAGACGTAGAGACTTGAAATTTAGCACAATAGAGTCTTAGGATACGGGTAAAGGAAAATTCTGAAAATGCCAATTTTTCAATTATTTTTGTGACTTATTATTTACTTCATCGAAACGATCGAGCGCGTCGCGTTGTATCTGGCAGTGCGGCATCGTCTATATAGCAGTCTTTTTTAATGAATATATACATGCGTTCAATCAGACCACGATTTAGAGTTCAACTAATACGTATCTTTAATTAACAATACTCCTACTAAAAATCACAGTGACGTGTCTGAGAAGGGGAGAGATTAGTCGTATCCCGGTTCTGTCATTTCAAAAGTAACAGAGACCCATCTTATAAATTATTAGTTCCAATGGCATTTTTTTTAGTTATTCCTATGCATCATTATATTTTTGTATTGAATATATGAAATTTTATAGTTAGGAATGGTTAGTTTATGATTTATTAATTTTATGAAAAATTAGGCTTAATTAATTTATGTATATGAGCATTTTTATTATGCAAAAACGGATATGAAAACGCAAAATCGGTTATTACGAAATATTCTCGTGGTTCCGGCCGAAGACCATACTCTACCACCTGTATTAAAACACTGTCACACTGTTAATACGAAACGGATAATTTATAAACATCGGTTAAAAGGAACAAATTAGCAAAAATATTGGTATCCCACCAAAAACATAAATGTGAAAAAATGGGCCACGTTCTATTCTACCAGTTTGCTTGGCCACCAAAAGTACTGAGCATTTTTTTAGTTATTCCTATGCATCATTATATTTTTGTATTGAATATATGAAATTTTATAGTTAGGAATGGTTAGTTTATGATTTATTAATTTTATGAAAAATTAGGCTTAATTAATTTATGTATATGAGCATTTTTATTATGCAAAAACGGATATGAATACGCAAAATCGGTTATTACGAAATATTCTCGTGGTTCCGGCCGAAGACAATACTCTACCACCTGTATTAAAACACTGTCACACTGTTAATACGAAACGGATAATTTATAAACATCGGTTAAAAGGAACAAATTAGCAAAAATATTGGTATCCCACCAAAAACATAAATGTGAAAAAATGGGCCACGTTCTATTCTACCAGTTTGCTTGGCCACCAAAAGAGTAGAAATCTAAAACGGTGCCAAGTTCCATTCTAACCCAATGTCGAAAAATGAGATTTAAATCTGAAATAAATTCAATATAGTGTCACCCTTCAGGCTTTTATTTGGCAGGTTTTAATATCTATTATAGCTGGGTAATAATTTAATATAACTCAAAAACTGGGCTCATTTTTTCAAATTTATGTTTTTGGTGGAATAGATATTACCTAATTCGATATGTTAAAAGTAGAATTATGAATATTGAGATTTCGATTTTCAAAATTTTAAACCAGTTCCTATACATAATTTATTTTTTCAAAAGTTGTTTTTAGTCTACTTTTCGAAAGAAATGAAGACTTATAAGATCGGGAGTATATCTCTGTCTCCCATTAATAACTTATGAACTAATTAGTAGATTTTTATGAAATTGGTTAGTGATGTTGACCTCGATGCTGCATCCTTTAATTCTATTGGAGCGATTAATTCTGCAGGATAGAATTTCATTTTTATTACAATTTTAGCTTATATTATTATCAATAGATAGCGCTAAGTATTAGCAGTATATAGGTAGTATATCGCTTACCTATACTCTTTTCAACGAAAGATGAACTGCCTTATATGATAAAGAGCTTATGGATTGCAAAAGTCAATTCATCCAATAGAATAACCGGTTTCTGTTTTGTTCATCCAATAGCAGTTTACTTTTTGTCATCGCTAATAATTTGAAATGTTTGTTATCTTTTAAAAATTGCTATAATACTTTACATTTCATGATTATGCTATTAAATATTAAATTAAATCTTTAGTCGCTTAAAAATAAATAAATAAAAGGAATGACGTCATCGTCCTTTAGTATTTAGCATTTAGCATTAGTATTTTACTGTATATTATCCACCATTACGGTGGATAATATACAGTAGTTAGTCGCTTAAAAATAAATAAATAAAAGGAATGACGTCATCGTCCTTTAGTATTTAGCAGTAATGGTGGATAATATACAGTAGTAAGCGAATCAATTCATCCAATAGAATAACCGGTTTCTGTTTTGTTCATCCAATAGCAGTTTACTTTTTGTCATCGCTAATAATTTGAAATGTTTGTTATCTTTTAAAAATTGCTATAATACTTTACATTTCATGATTATGCTATTAAATATTAAATTAAATCTTTAGTCGCTTAAAAATAAATAAATAAAAGGAATGACGTCATCGTCCTTTAGTATTTAGCATTTAGCATTAGTATTTTACTGTATATTATCCACCATTACGGTGGATAATATACAGTAGTAAGCGAAGAGAAACATTGTCCAGTCAAGCTAGAAATGCTATTTTAAATGTATATAAGTACTTTAAAAGGCAGAAATCTATGCGAAGTGACATCTTTAACGAAACTTCACTCGATATTGGTATTTCTGTATCAACAATTAAAAGAATTGTAATCGAAGGAAGCAAAATAGCAGACGATGAACTGGGAATGGAAAACACGACAGTTAAATTGCAACACTTGGAAAGAAAAGACATTTTAGTATTTATAAAGTAAAGATTAAAATATTTTAATCTAATTACTGTTTTTAAATCAAATATCAAATCGAAAATGATGATAAATTCTCTACTACTATCCGTTTTACATCATATCGCCTATAGTAATCCTAACTGAAAAGACTCGTCGATCATCGAATTTGGCCTTGAAAGTCCTTTATTTGAAAAGACTATGGGTTGATAATCAAAAATTCGGTAACCTCGGGACCTGAGGATTGTCGGATTCTCGAAAATTCCGGATTTTTTATGTATATATATGCTGTATATATTTAACAGAAAAGGACTACTTGTATAGTGCTTTAAAGAAATAAAATTAAACACTAAATGAAAAGCAAATGAAATTTTAATGTTCAATAACTACATAAAAGACTGTAATTCTACAGAATGTTAAGTCAACTAAATAAAATAGTTCTACAGAATTTTAATTCGTTACTGTACCCTCAAAAAAAGTTAAAAGATTTTATATAATACCAATAAACAAAAAAAGCCAGAAAAAACGCGCCAAAATGTTAAAAAAATTTCTAACGTCAACCATGTCTAAAAAAAGCCAAAAAGAGCTCATTTGGTGTCAAAAAAGACAATCTAGCAACCCTGGTTGCAAGCATTATCAAACATCTGATTGTGGAGTACAGATCTATACCATAGAGGCTTTATAATTTAGGTTTATTTGGATATAGTTCCCTTGAAGTTATTATTTAAAAAGTTGGTCTCTCTTTGTTATCACATTGTCTTTCTCAAAAATTTACACTGCTTAATTTTAACATAATTACTTACAACTAGCCAATTAGCAGGAAATATTAATCAACTCAAAGAAAATTACTTTATTCAATACAAAAAAGCACTTTTGGAATTCTTAGATTCCCTCATCTGCTATAAACAAATTAAATTCTGTTCCAATACATTAACAATTAAACACAAATTAAATGTACTTAATACAGTAACAAAAATGCTTGCCATACTAAGCATGATTTTTCTTATTTAAATTTTAAAAAGTTATTTATATTAATAATATAAATAATAATATAATATTAAGTTATATTATCACTTATTTCATATATCATTTCAACAACACACTTAGAGATTTTCAAATTATAGTAAAGCTCAATTATATCATCATCAAAGAGACAACCATATTTATAATGTTATATTAGAGTATCATTATAATCTAGACTAATTTTAGATCAAACCAAATATATTTTTATTGCTTGATTTGACTTTATTAAATGTAAAATACATATATATATATATATGTTTCATATTTATTTTTTGAGTTTGAAATGCAAATAATAAAAATGCATCACTTGGTTTGCATCACACACACACACACACACACAATATATATATATATCTACAAAAAATCTTTGAAAAATAATTGATATTGATTTATCACAAAAAATAATTTTTTGCAATTTTTCCTCTTATTGAAAATAAGGAATAATCTTCATTTTCTCAATAAATTTAGGGAGGAAAATTTGCCCATTTTATTTTTTGACCCTTTCTATTCCTAAAAATAATAAAAAGTATATGAAAATAAGTGAAATATCTTCTCAGTTATTATACCCGATATCGATTAATAAATCCAAAATTGATCATTTTGAATTTTCAATAAAAAGATGTATAAAATCAAATAACGGAAAAGGCCGCGTGATCGATTCATCGAACTTGACTAACTTTTTATTGAAAAATATAGTCGATAAGTAATTAAAAAAAATCTAGAAAAAAATTGGAAAAAAATTGCGCCATTTTCGAATCTCTATAAAAATGTTAATCAAACAGTAACTTATAAGATAAAAACCAAAACTCACAAAAAAAATTTCGCGCCTCAATAAATGGGCATCGCTAGCTGGTCAGCTCAAACGCTAATCGTCAGAAATGTAAATCCGGTAACCACAATAACAAAAATTATTACCAAATATTTTCGAATTGATCAGAATTATTCAAGAATCGCTGGAATTTTGATCATTGACCGAAATCGAAAAATATCAATTTTAAGATACATTGACCGATCCTACAAAAATAACATTGCACATTACGTAAAAGAAAAATATAAAATAGCAATTTACATATTGAAAAAAATATCATAAATTATTTTGACATTTAATAAATAAAGAAAATTTTATGCTGCATTTTCTATAAAGTTCATATCGTTCGAAGAAATACAATATTTTCGTAATTTTTTAAAACATTAATAAAATCGTTTTTTATAAATGTTGATCATTATTGAAATCCCAACAGGATTTTACAAAATTGTATGTGAAATTCTTTTTTTTTTCATTAAATTCATGATAAAGGCAATATTGTATTACTGAAAAATCGTCATCATCAACAGTGCCGACTTTTAGTTTTTGTCAAGGAGCAAGAATTATCAATATCCAAATACAGTACTGTCTGTCTAGCTTAGCCGCGACTATCGACTTAAGTACGCGTGCGCTAACTGAACGAGTCCAGTGATAAAATAGGGATGACAGCTTCGTACATGGATGTTTTCAAACGCAAGATAACTGAAGTTGAATGGAAGTTTATTGTAATGTCGAATACTAAATGATTAGTTTCGACGATGGAAATAGTATATTTAACAGAACTTAATATAATATTAATTCAATAATTTTTATCTAATAAAATACCGACATTATTCCGACTGCGACTCTCCCTTTCGCGTTTGGACTCATCCACCTTAGCTAGGCGCAGCTTTCGTGGACGAACATTATTTATATAGCTTTTCACGAAAAATTACACAAAAATGAAGAAACATCTTGATACTAATGATTATTTGATTTATGATAATTTTTGCACTGTTAAATATAAAATCGCATGGGACGAAAGTCAGTGTTCATATTTCCACGAGAGTTGAATACCCTTTGTTGTCCCAGTGGAATCGGCGTCTATAAAAAAATGCATTATTGGAGCAATATTTAAAGATTGAATATGCATTCTGAAATTAAAGCATATTTTTAAGGTGGCCATGTAAAAATAGATGTATGGGCATACTCGCTCACTCTACAAGCGCAACGGGAGTAAACACCCAGTTATTTTATATTTAACAGTGAAAAAATTATCATAAATGCAAAGAATCATTAATTTCAAAATAAGTATTCTTTTTTGTGAAATTTTTTAATGCAATTATTTTCATATTGACAACTCTTACTCCGTGACAAAACTTAAAAGTCAGCTGCGCTATATAAAGATATAACACATTTGGGTCGATAGTTACGTGTAAAATGCTTTCATTATCACAATAGCTCAGCATTTACAAAAATAAACAGCATTCAATATACAGTATTTCAAATTTTTATGTAGGGCTTTATTTGCAAATTTTCAAGTTCTGTATTTGACATTTTTAAAAATGATTCATAATTCCAGAAATTTTCAAGCACTATTTACATATTATAGCTAACAATTGAGATGATTTATAAATACTGCAGAGTTTCAATAGTTCAAGTATTACTTGATGAGATTCAGTCCATCAAAATGGGACCTGAACTACTGAAACACTATTAGGCCTATATCTCTTATAGCAAATATGGGGTCAAAAGATCTTACCTCAACATCGATTCGCTAGTCTCTGTTCGTTCAGGGATGATGATTCATCCCAGTTCTTTCGTGAACAATAAACTTCGAGACTAATCAAGTTGATTTCGAAATTTTATTTTAACCATACAAATATGTCAGAGAGACAGAACATTACACAGACGTATTAGCCTTTTACTATATAAATTCTAACAATTGGAATTATAGAAAAAATATCAATCTAGTCCGTCGCCATTTTTTCCTTTATTTTTTTTTTTCTTTTCTCCCATTAAGTCAAAAATTGTCACCTGCCGTCCGTTTTTGTTTAAACTCGACTTCAAAAATAAAACCGCAGCGTGATCCTCAACCAAGGGTCCCTAACTTCTCTCTTGCAATATTTATAACTTAAAAGGATTTTAATTGTAATATATTCATTCTGGCACATCCTTTCTTTAATGATTACAGAATTGAATTTACTTGAAGTATGTAAGTGTGTGCTTTTCAAACGTTTATATTTGTTAATAGAGTCGTTTTCTGCATGAACTCTGACTCAATGATAGATAATGGCAGCTATATTTATCATATTAATAACTGCAGTAATGTTTTTATTGTTTTAATGGTGCTTCAGTAATAGTAATTATCAATATTGTTTAGCACAAAATTAAAATACATGCTAAATAAAATAGAAATTTTTATTTCTTTATGATATTTAATAGAAATAAAATTGCTTTAATTCCTTTGGATTGTTCATATTGTATACTGGATTATAATACCATATATGCATTATTCTGCTAATAATAAAATCATCCATTTCAAATTATTTTTTAGAAGTAAATTCTTTATAGTTCAAGTTTTTCAATAATATTAAAGCAGCGCTTCTCAAACTTTTCCACTTGGCGACCCCTTTTTACCCGAGAAAATATTTTCACGATCCTGGTTATAGAGATATATAAACTAGGAATACAAATTAAAACATTTGCTAAAATTTCTGCGATCCCCAAATTTTGTTACGCGAACCCATATGGAGTCGCGACCCACACTTTGAAAAGCACTGATTTATAGTAATCTCCAATCGTATTCATCTTAAAATATCAAGATTTTACTCATTGTACAACATGATAATAAAGTTGGTGAAAAAGTATGTAAATTCTATGGCCTACAATATTATCATTATAAATGTAAATTAAATCAAATTTCTCTAAAATTTCCAATATTATCTTCAAACTGGGATAAGTGTTAGAAATATCTGATAATATTTGGTACTTTCACTAGTTACGATAATTGTAAAAATATGTATAGCATTAATTATAGAAATTTCTTTGTTTTAAAAATATGTGATTTAGAATCACTTTCTTAAATTTCCAAGGCTAATTTGTATTCTTAATCTATACTTGCTTACATTCCAAACATGTCACTTTAATGAAATGATTAGAGATACAGGTATCCCTCCTATAACACGGTAGATAGGTTCCTGAAAAACACCATATTGTGTGAAATCATGTTATATGAGACCTGGAGCCAATATAAAAAAGAAAGTTACATTCAAAACCAATTAAAACGACTCTTACTCCGTGGCAAGTCAGCTGCGCTATATATAGATAGGACACATTTGGGTCCATAGTCACGGACACATTTGGGTCCATAATCTAACAAATAACTTTCTTTAATTCCAGAAACTTAAGTTTTATTAAGAATATTAATAACACAAAACATAAATAAAAAATATATACGTAAGATCCTAAAAAAACAATACACGTAAAACAAAAGGAAAGAAAAAGCATACAGCCTATATAACATTCGTTTAATAATTATTTCTTTTTTACCACTGCTTCGTTAAAACAAGAACTTTTTTAACAATATCAACTTCACTTTCTGAACTTTTTTATGCATTTAAAGTTTGTGTATCTTCTGCTCTCTTTGCAAAATTTGTAATCTGGCCTGCTACAACCTGCTAAAAACACGTTCCTTAACATATACCCAGAAAAAATTTATGAATAAAAAAATTTTTCTTCTCTTTCACATTCATCTAGTGAAAAATAAAAATTTATTTATTTTATCCAAGAACTGAACGTTGGGAACACAAAATACTCAATTGTCGCCAATTAACTAAATTTCAAATCGAAATCGAAAATAGACTGCAGATCGTCTCTCTCACGGCAAACTAGCAAAATTGCATTTATGACTAATTTTAGCAAAATATTTTTCAATGATTGCATTTTATGTGTGTATTGGGTTTTTAGCAAAGTATTTCCCAATGATTGCATTTTGTGTGTGTATTGTGACCCAGTATGGATTTACAGAAATTAATGAAAATGTTTTGTGTTGTAGGAGAGAAAACGTAATATTCTAAATGTATTAAGTAAGAACCGTGTTGTAGAAGTACCGTGTTATATGAGGGTTTCAGCAATTTTCAAATCGTGTTGTATGAAGCGTGTTGTAGAAGGGATACCTGTATAGAATTATTATATGCTGGTACAGGGCCGCCAAGAAAAATTTTCGGGCCTGTGACAAGTCTGTGATCCGGGCCCCACTTAAAAAAGTGCATCACTTTGGTTTATTAGGCCCCACTTAAAAAAGTGCATCACTTTGGTTTAATAAAAAAAAAACATATAAAACAATAAGCATTTAATTAAAAAAGGCAAACAATAAATAAAATTCCATACATTACATACTATGTTATATATAAAAGGTTTATTTTGATACGACTGCTTTAGGTGCTCTGTCGACAGCCTGCGAATTATCGTACATGTTATGTGACACTTCAGGTCCGACGATCGGGCCCTCTTCGATGCCGGGCCCGTGACAAAAGTCAGGGATGTCACCCCCTCTCGGCGGCCCTATGCTGGTATAACATAAATTACTTTAATGGCATGATTTTTATTGAATTTCATAAAAATCTATCAAATATATAGTTATTAAAGTTATTACAGAAGTCTGAATATATGTCATTTTTAAAGATTGAAGCTAAAGGTTTATTTCAAAGCTAATTTCAAGGGAATGGCTTCCTTACTGAATTTTATAAAAATCAAATAATTCAGAAGTTATTAGAGAGAACTTCCCAAGTTTACACATCCACTATTTTTAAGTATTTAAAAATATAAAGTTAATTAGAATATCACTACCTAATTTGATAAAAATCTACTAATTAACCATATCGATAGTGAGCGAGAATCTACTAATTAATTCAAAAATGATTATTAGAGGACAGATACTAATTAAAATAATCTTATAAGTTTCACTTTCTTCAAAAAAAAAAAAAAGTTGACTTTAAAACATTGTTAAACTTTGTTACAAAAACAAATATAGTACTATATATTATTATTAAAACTTGAGTTCTAATATAAAGATGGTATATAAGATAACTAAGATGATCGAAAAAAATTAAAACCTTACAAAACATTAATATCTATTTCTTCATTGAATATTTTAATTTTTATTTGATCAGTTTAAAATTATATATGTTTTTAAAAAATTATATTTACATGATTTCATTTTAAGTATGCAAAGTTTCATTTCTTTTGGTATTTATCAAATTTGGTGTTTGATAATATTTTGCTTTCTTAATAAATTATGAATATGATTTTGTTGATAATAATACTATGGAAATTTGACTGATTTTTTTCCGTAGATAAAAAATAATTGAGAATTAATTTTCATCTTTTGCCTCATAAACCATCCCATTTCATTATCTCATGTTCTTTAATGTGTGCTTATGGGCATTAATAGATCCAAATAGAAATTAAAATATGTATTGTTAGTTTATAAAAGTATTAACTAAATTATCTATTACTTCTCAAAATTAAATCAATTTTTATTTATTTTATATTATTCATTGATGAATAGATATATAGTATACAGCAATAAACGATTAATTAAACAGAAATTCGTGAATGAAACACGATAAATCGATTAAACGATCATTTCCCACCGGGATGTTATTAGGTTAGCTTATATAGCTATACTAATGATAAATGACTTCGTTTACAACGACCAAACAAATATTGACATAAATTAAAACGATGAAAAGATCTTACCTTTCTATCTTTTGCATAGTATAGTTTCCTAGGCTTTAAGCGGAAGTAACGTTTTTTCCATCTCTATAAAATAAGTAAATGAATAAAAGACGAAAATGTCTAAATCAAATACAGATATATATTAAAAAATAGGAAATAAAGAATAACAAAATTTACTTGAAAAGAGCTGGTTTGTTTCATAAGAAAATCTTCTTTGATGCATACCTAAAATACGATAAAATATATTTTTATATTATAAAT